>CM040240.1:34769231-34880056 GCA_022545495.1 Chrysanthemum lavandulifolium
ACCTTATGAAAACCACTAGAAATCCAAGAACATGAAAGATGAGTGATCAAACCATGGCTCTTGATACCAATTGTAACATATTGGTTTTCATAAACACATCAAATCATATTGAATAAAGGCATGTAAATTGAGTTTTAGAGAGAAAGTGAAAGAGTTTAGGGAACTTAGTGAGACAAAGAAAAATGATATTATGAAGCTCGACCCACTACATTAGAGGTAGAGGGTATTTATAGTTTCTTACAAGACTTGCCTCCTACGGTGTGGATCATGCATACGGTGGGTAAAGACCGTCCGTCCTCCACGATGTTACTTAACAAACTACTTATTAACATTACTTGACTACGACTACGAGCTTTCTAACGAATACATATACTTGAGGTGAACGACTCTTTAACTATCATATTTTCTAAATCCTAACAGAACATTTAGCCCCTTGTAGATATAAGATAAATTTATAATTCAACACTCCCCCATAAGCTTTAGCCATCCTGCACTTCCCCATGAACATTAGCTTGTCTGCACCTCTTCATTAGACTTAGAACCTGCAAACACATTCAGCAAACCAAGAATTTTGCAAAAATTGTTATGGTCAGGAATACCAAGCCCCTTAGTAAACATGTCTACAATGTTATCTTCAGATTTGATCTTTTTTGGCTTCAAAAAACCAGAAGCAACTTTTTCCCTTAGGAAATAAAAATCAATTTTAAAATGTTTACTCCTTTCATGAAGCACAGGATTCACAGCTATTTGCATATCTGAACTATTATCACACCACATCTCAATAGGCAACTCAACATCAACATGCAGATCTGCTAAAATTTTAGCAATCCACATAACTTCACAACACACATTACACATGGCTCTAAATTCAGCCTCAGTAGAGGATCTAGCCACAACAACTTGTTTTTTACTTTTCTAGGATATCAAGTTATTACCCAGAAACACTGAGTAACCAGTAACAGACCTTCTTGTTTCTTTACATTTGGCCCAATCAGAGTCCACAAAAATATTCAAGCGAATATCACAACTATTTCCAAAAGTTAACCCAAGACCAGGTTCTTTTTTAAGATACCTCAAGACTCTGAAAGCAAGTCTCAAATGAGACTTCATAGGCTTATGCATTACTTGACTTAAACAATGCACAACATATGAAATGTCTGGCCTTGTTAAAGTCAAGTATATCAATTTTCCTACCAATTTCTGATAATGAGTGATACCAGATAAAGGTCCATCATCACCAAACCTAGAAATTTGCTTCTTATTATCAGGATTAACCTCTATAGGAGTGCTACAAGGTTTACATCCCAACATACCAAATTCAGTTAGAAGCTCAGTGCAGTATTTTCTTTGAGTTAAGCACAACCCATTTTCAATATCCAAAACTTCAATTCCCAAAAAGTATTTAAGTTTACCCAAATCTTTTATTTAAAACTTAGAACTTAAAAACTTTTTGAACTTTTCAATTTCATCAACATTATTTCCAGTAATGATTATATCATCCACATACACTAGTAAGACTAACATAACATCTTTCTTATGCTTAACAAACATAGAAAAGTCATTAGCACTTTGAACAAACTCATTCCCTTTAAGTACAGATGTAAGCTTTTCATTCCATTTCCTAGGAGCTTGTTTTAACTCATATAAAGATTTGACTAACTTGCAAACTCTTTTATCATCTTTGTCAGAAAACCCTTATGGTAAAGACATATATACATCCTCTTCTAAATCACCATATAAGAAGGCATTATTAATGTCAAGTTGAATCTGATAAGGATTTAAAAGGTACACTTTGAGGGTCTTTAAGCTCTTAATCGATCACTTTTATATCCGTTATCGCTTAATTTCGTTACTTTTCATTTTTAGGTCTCTTGAAGGCAAATTCTTTGGAATGACACTTATTCGGACGAAAAGGCGAATATATGAAGAAAATGGCCAAAGTCAAGAATCAAGACACTCAGTCGCTAGAAACAGAGCGTGCATCGCATCATCGCGAATGGCGGCGCCGTCGCAACACGTTCGAGACGACTCGAGAGAACAAATTGCTATTTTGCGCCAGCGACATCGGGTTTTAAAGAGTAGGCGCCACAACTCGAACGACCTAGATTTGGATCCCGGCGGCGTCGGAAGATGGCCAAGCGACGTCACGACCATAAGGTGACACCGTCACGAGTTGACGTGGCCAAGGCGAAAACTTAATGGCGGCGACCGGCGGCCACAATTAAAGTGGCGACGTCGCATATTGTAACTCTATATATAGAATTCAGATTTTCATAATTTAGGGAGGTATTTTTGTGGAGTAAAACCTAAACCGAACTTTGGCTGTCTTGGGCAGTATCTTAGGGTTCCATACCCAATTTTACAACATGATAACTGATTTACTTTATTAATTCAATTATGTCTTCAATTGTTTGTGTGTATGCTTGCATGTTTTCCATGTCCGACTAATTTACTTGTGTGTTTGCTTAGATCTATGAAACCTAGGTATTGAATATTGTTTGGTTGTCTCTTATCAATTGTGATTGACCTAGTATTACGATAGGTCATTCGTTGTGTTTTTAATGCTTGAGTAGTCTTTGTGAACATTGGTTTATAATCACCTAGAGTTATTGTAGTCTTAACATCCAAAGGTAACCTTAGAGTTAGTTTATAAATCCTAGAGATTTCGTGGCAATAACCTTAAGGTAGTCTCAAAGAGTTAGGAAGCATACCCTACGACCTTAGAAGACACAGCGTTAAGAATAACGACGTGACAATTCAACCACCAATAGGAGATAACTGGGAGTAATAGCATCTAGGTAAACACATTTTAAATCATTATCTGAGCACACAACAATAGACATAGACTACCCCTTAGCTTAGTTAATTAGAATAGGTAATAGTAGAGTAATCGGTGAAATACGCCCCCAAATCAATACCACGAGATTCGTAATTTCCATTTTCTAAAAAAAAAAAAAAAAAAAAAAAAAAAATCATCCTCAACCCCAACCTTAGCGTAGTAATTTCTCACTAGCATTCCTATTCCCTGAGAACGATATCAATTCCGAGGCTTACCCTAATACTACACTACAACGATTAGGTTCATTGCTGGGGTGTTGAAAAACTTGCTCGACGAAAAGGAAGTTCCTTTGACCCCGAGCAGCGTTATGCAGCGTATCAAGTTTTAGGCGCCGCTGCCGGGGAATAGAATAGCTAGTTAGGAGTCCACCTTTTTTGGGTTTCCTTGCTTGATTCCTATCAAGTAAGCTTTTTCCTCATTTTTAGCTTCCTCGTAGTCTACCCCCTTCTTCGTGACCTTTGTTAGTAATCCTATCACTTTTTATCATGGAAGGTGATAATCAACCACCAAACCTACCATTTCCCCCCACCAACCCCCTTAGACAACTTAGGACCCAAAAGAGAGCTAAATAGGCGAAGAAAAGCTCTCCATGAGTCGGAACCTCAAGGCACCACCATCAATTTTGATGAAGCCATAGCCATTGAAGATTCCACTTATTCCCTAAGTCCCTGAGCTATCAACATTGACAATCTGAGCCAACAAAGCGAGGAAATCCCATTACTCGGTCAATGGACCCATCAATAAACCGAAGCAAAGCCCTTGGGAGTACTCTTCTCCTCCACATCTGGATTTACCGGCGCCATTGTCTACCCTTACGAACAAGTCAATGAGGTGTTGCATGCCACCGACATTTGGCTTATCCGAATGCATGTCAATTTCACGGATCCCACGGCGAAACCCAATTCATCACATCAAACAATTTTAAAAATTTTGGATACTATCTATCTTGACGGAGCATCCAAGGAGACATCCGGACTCGGTTTTCCCATTTCTCTTCAGGACGAGCCAAGGGTGGCTCGATAAGCGTCCTCCAAGGTCCATCTTCACTGGGAACAACTCGCAACCAAATTCAACAAAAGTTCTTTCCCACGAGGGCGCATCCATCAGGAGCAAGATTCTTCATTTCCATCAAGCGGATGGAGAATCTATCGTCAACTCCTTGACTCGTTACAAATATCTCATTCAACAATCCCACACCATGGTATCAACCTTTGGTGCTTGTTCAAATCTTCTACGTCAATGTCTCCGCGATGATCAAAAGGATTGACTTCTCAATGGCGAAAATCTCCAATATCAATGCGAAGAAGGATGGGACCGCATTGAGGGTATGTCCAAGACCAAGACAACACTTGGAATGAGCGATGCGTGTTATGAGTGTCTCTGCGCCTCGAATAAAGCCCATTATCTCTCGATGATCGGATGAAGAGGGCGCAAGAGAAGCTTGCATACCTCACAAAGTCGCAAGGATCTAAGAGATTGTTTAACCTATACCTTATATGCGACATTTGTGGAGGGTCACACGAGAGCGATGAGTGTGATGATAACACACCCCAAGAGCGCGCTTTCCTTTCCAGTCATGACATTCATGATGACCCTTCCCTTCTCATATTCTATCACAACGATGAATGCACTCCTCAGGGTAATCTAAAATGGAAAACTGAAGGAAAGGAGGGTTCTGAATACACCATCCGTGATGCCTTTGAAAAAGAACTCGGGCAATTTACCATGGAGGGGGTAATGCTTTTAAAGGGTCTCGAAGGATTCATTCAAAAGAAACAAGCTGAATAGGAGAGCCAGTTCGCCGAACTCCACAAAAGAATAAGCGAACCTGGTCCAACCCAGCACGATCCAACTTGTACCATTAGTACTCGATCAGGAATTACTACCAAGGATCCCCCATACCCTGACCAAAATCCCACCGTCAGGGAGCCTGACTTAGGTAATGGAACAATTCATGAACCTCCTTCGACTCCCCACGACCCCCTCGACAAACATCAACACCTGTCCAGCACCCGACTCTCGCAAGGATTCCTTATCCCTCGCGTTTAAAAAATAAAAAGGCTGAAGAAGACAATGAGAGAATATTGTCTTACTTAAAACGGACTTCCGTCAACATACCACTTCTCGACGTATTATATCATATCCCTAAACATAGCAAATACTTCAAGAGGTTGCTATCGAATCGGAAGAAGCTTGAAGGGTTGATATCATTAGGAGAAGAGTGCTCGGCCATCATCCAGAAAAGCCTGCCCAAGAAGAAAGAAGATCGGGGCAGCTTCACCATTCCTTGCTCTATAGGGGCACTCTCTATGAAAAACGCCTTGGCGGATCTCGGGGCAAGCATTAACTTGATGCCTCATTCCTTATTCCTCAAACTCGGGTATTCACGGCTGAAACCAACTAGAATGAGTATTCAGTTAGCTGATCGATAAATCAAATATCCTATTGGAGTTTGTGAAAATGTTCTTGTAAGAGTAGGGGAGTTCAAGTTTCCGGTCGATTTTGTGATCCTAGAAATGGATGAAAATAACTCAGTCCCGATAATCCTTGGAAGACCATTCTTGGCTACAGCTCGTGCCATCATCGATGTTCATGATGGTAAACTCACTTTACAGCTTGTGCCTCCTGTTACGATCACCCTATTTATTTTGTCGAAGAAGTTGATGAATTTGTTGATGACATAGATGGCTTTATTGATGAGTATCTATTAGACGAATTCATGAATGATGACAACAACATGATAGATAAAGATGAAGAGACTGAGATGGTTGAAGCTATTTCCTTTTACCTGCGTAGGGAAGAAATTGAGCCTCTTGAACTTCAAAAGCCGGAAAACAAGCTAAAACCATCAATCAAGGAACCTCCTACCTTAGAATTGAAAGATCTCCCGAACCATTTAGAATATGCCTTCCTTCGAAAAGAGGATCAACTCCCTGTCATCATAAGCTCTTGACGACCTTTGAGCGAAATGGAAGCTCTTAGAAGTTCTAAGAGAATACAAAGGAGTGATCGCATGGAGTGTTGCTGACATTAAGGGTATTGATTCTACTTTCTGCACTTATAAAATTCTTATGGAAGAAGATTACAAACCAACCGTTCAACCTCAGAGGAGAGTTAACCCTAATATCAAGGAGGTAGTAAAAAAGGAGGTCGCCAAGCTTCTTGATGCCGGCCTAATCTACCCCATTTAAGATAGCCCTTGGGTCAGCCCAGTCCAAGTGGTTCCAAAAAAGGGAGGAATGACAGTTGTGAAAAATGAAAAGGGTGATTTAGTACCGCAAAGAACGGTTACTGGATGGCGTGTTTGTATCGACTACAGGAAGTTAAATGATGCCACCCGGAAAGATCAATTTCCTTTGCCATTCATCGACCAAATGCTCGAAAGGTTAGCCGGGCATTAGTACTACTGTTTTCTTGATGGTTTCTCAGGATACTTCCAAATCCCCATTGCTCCTGAAGATCAAGAAAAAACTACGTTTACATGCCCCACGGGACTTTTGCTTATAGCGAATGCCCTGGGTTATCTGCGCCCGCTACCTTTCAACGATGTATGATGGCCATATTCCATGAATTAATTGAAGACAACATGGAAGTCTTCATGGATGATTTCTTAGTATTTGGAAACTCCTTTGACCTTTGTCTATCCAACCTTAGGAAGATGCTAAAATGGTGTGAAGAAACCAATTTAGTCCTGAATTGGGAAAAATGTCATTTCATGGTAAAAGAAGGAATTGTCTTGGGACATAAAGTCTCCGGAAATGGAATCGAGGTCGATAGGGCAAAAATCAAAGAAATATCTAAACTACCCTATCCTAATACCGTTAAGGCCATTCGAAGCTTTCTCGGTCGTGCGGGCTTTTATAGAAGGTTTATTAAGGACTTCTCTAAAATTGTCAGGCCAATGACACAACTTCTAGTCAAGGACGCCCCCTTTGACTTTTTTGAAGAATGTAAGGAAGCATTCAATCGACTGAAGAAAGATCTTACCCAGGCTCCGATAATGGTTACCCCTGATTGGTCCCAACCATTCGAGATCATGTGCGATGCTAGTGATTATGCTCTAGGCGCCGTGCTAGGCCAAACAAAGGAGAAGCATTTTCAACCAATTTACTATGCTAGCAAAACCATGAATGTAGCACAAGAGAACTATACAACCACCGAGAAAGAGCTTTTAGCTGTGGTTTTTGCCTTCGATAAGTTCAGGCAATATCTCATCCTTTCTAAAATTGTCGTCTTCACAGATCACTCCGCCTTACGATACTTGTTTTCCAAACAAGATGCAAAACCCCGACTTATTAGGTGGATTCTATTGCGCGAAAATTACCTATAAGGCCTCTGCACGGACCACTTGTCCTGCAGAGGTCCTATTTTTTTCCTCTATCCAAAAAGGCCTATCAATTCGCTTCAAATTGGTAGAGAAGTCCTTGAAGGACACGTGTCAACACCCAGTAATACTCTGGAAAAAAAAAAAAAAAAAAAAAACATCTAGCCTCAATTTGAGCGAACTACGCGCTTGGGCCCCACCATTGTCGGTGTCGACGAAAAAAACCTACTCGCCTCCTTTTGAGCGAAATTCTCACTCCTCTAATATGCAAAAGACAAAAGAAATTCTCAGTGTATTCTTTTTAACGCTAAGTTATAACCAACTTGACACCCTTTAATGCAATATACATTGTTCTGTATCACGAGTCTATATCAGACTCCGTCTCATGTTTCATGTAATAAATTACACAAAGTTAATGACACTGGTACAAGGTATGAACCTACTATGTGAACATCTTCTTATTATTAGAAAAAAGTTGCGACATTGCGTTTATTAGATAAAAAAGCTTGATTTCTTATAATTTGTTCCATGTGTGTAAATAAATAGTCAAAGAGGTTTCACTTTTTAGACATTTTATACGTACATATAAATCGGAAATATTCAATGCAATAAATTTATTTATATTGCATTTTAAAATATTAGAGGCTTTTTATAAAAGAAATTCTTGTTATTTTAATAAAAAAAATTATTATAAAAAAATAAAAAAATTAATGTAAAAAGTAATTGTGTAAAAAGGGTTTATGAAAAATAAAAAAGGGTAAGATTTGGCATTAAATCGGTGGTTATAAGTTTAATGACTTTTTTTATTTTTTTATAATAATTTTTATTAAAATAACAAGAATTTCTTTTATAAAAGCCTCTAATATTTTAAATGCAATATAAATAAATTTATTGCATTGAACATTTCGATTTATATATACGTATAAAATGTCTAAAAGTGAAACCTCTTGACTATTTATTTACACACATGGAACAAATTATAAGAAATCAGCTTTTTATCTAATAAACGCATTGTCTCAACTTTTTCTAATAATAAAAAGATGTTCACAGTAGGTTCATACCTTGTACCGATGTCATTAACTTTGTGTAATTTATTACATGAACGTGAGACGGAGCGATATAGACTCGTGATACATAACAATGTATATTACATAAAGGGTGTCAAGTTGGTTATAACTTAGCGTTAAAAGAATAAACCGAGAATTTCTTTGTCTTTAGATAGAGGAGTGAGAATTTCGCTCAAAAGGAGGCGAGTAGGTTTTTTCTCGCTCGGACACTCCGATAATGGTGGGGCCTGGTAGTTCGCCTCAAATTTGAAGTAGATTTTTTTTTTTTTTTTTTTTCATTGATTACATGGGTGTTCACACGTGTCTTCAAGGACTTCTACCAATTTGAAGCGAATTGACAGCCTTTTTGATAGAGGAAAAAATAAGACCTCTGCGGGACAAGTGGTCGTCTAGGCCTTATAGGTAATTTTCGCTTCTATTGCTTCAAGAATTCGACATTGAAATTCGAGATAAAAAAGTGAAAATCTTGTCACGATCATACATCACGGTTAGAGAACCCGGACCTAGAGAAATTAGACAATACCAAAATTCGTGACTCTTTCCACGAGGGCGGCTAATGGCCATTAAGGATATTGAGCCATGGTATGCGGATTATGCTAATTATCTATCCAGTAGGGTCCTGCCAAACTATATGACTAGGCAAGACAAGAAGAAATTCTTCAACGCACTAAAACACAATTTTTGGGATGAGCCCTTCTTATTCCGTATATGCCCCGATCAGATCATTTGACGGTGTGTTGTTGGGAGGGAGATTGATCGGATTTTGAGAGAGTTTCACGCGGGACCGTCTGGGGTCATCACGGTGTAAATGTCACGGCACAAAAAGTTTTCGATGCCGGATTCCACTGGCCTACTGTTTTCCGCGACGTTAAGAGATTAGTTCAAACGTGCGATGCATGCCAACGACGGGAAACATCTCAAGAATGGATGAATCCCCTCAGAACTATATCCAAGTCTGCGAAATATTCGATGTTTGGGGTATAGATTTCATGGGACCTTTTCCATCATCAGGAGGAAATGAATACATTCTAGTGGCTATCGACTATGTGTCCAAATGGGTGGAGGCCCAAGCCCTTAGGACTAGCGATGCAAGGGTAGTCATTGATTTTCTTAAAAAGCTCTTCGCGCGATTCGGGATTCCCAAGGCATTGATCAGTGATAGAGGAACCCACTTTTGCAATGCTCAAATGGAGAAGGTGATGAAGAAGTATGGTGTTCCGCATATATTCTCTACGGCGTATCATCCCCAAACCAATGGGAAAGTAGAGAACACAAATAGAGCATTGAAGCGGATACTTAAAAAAATGGTCCATCAGAATAGAAAAGATTGGGCATTCAAACTGGATGAGGCACTCTGGGCATTCAGAACAGCTTATAAAACACCTATCGGAACAACCCCTTTTCGCTTGGTATACGGGAAAGCATGCCACCTCTCTATAGAACTTGAGCAAAAGGCATACTGGGCACTTAAGGCCTGTAATATGGACTATTCTGAGGCAGGGTTAAATAGGTTCCTACCGCTTCAAGAACTTGATGAATTGAGACTTGAAGCTTATGAATCGTCGATCACATATAAAGAAAGGGAGAAAAAATGGCATGATCAACGAATAAAGAATCCTAAAGAGTTTGTGGAAGGAGATAATGTGCTCTTGTATAATTCAAGATTGAGATTATTTCCGAGAAAACTCAAATCAAGATGGTATGGGCCCTTTTCGGTGAAGAGGAAAATGGACAATGGGGTTGTGATACTACTAGACCATGATGGAAGAGAATTTACCGTGAATGGACAACGGGAAACATTATCATTGGACAATAATGAAATGATCAACGATGAGGATATTGTTTTGGAAGAAGGTGACGGTAATGAAGTAGCGTAGGGCACGACTTGAGTCTAGCTACAAGACTCATAAATAAAGAAAAGCGCTTAGTGGGAGGCAACCCATGCTTAATTTTTGCTTGTTTGTGTCTCGTATATCTTTTATTGATTGTTTATTCTCATGTTTGAATTTGTAAAATGCTTTATTTTGTCTTTAACCTCGTCTTAATTACATATAAAGGTATTTTACAAAAGGGATAAGTATAGGGAGGATTACACACGTTTTCAAAAAAGAACGTGAGCATGAGAATTACGATTATTAAAAGGATATACATGTGTGTTTGTTTGAGTCTAATGCTTGTATCGAGTCATAATGGATGTTTTGCATGAAATTTTTCCAGATTCTTAAGATGTAAATTTTCGAATTTTTCGTAAAATCGCGAGACCGGTTTTATCGAGGATAACTGACGAGATATGGTCGCAAGGAGGAGTAAAGCGACTTCTAACTTTTTCTCATTTTACATGCTACCCATAAATTTTGGAATTTTTGGTCTTAATTTTTCGGAAAATCGTAAACATCCATTCCACAACATTATATCCTAGTTTAGTAGAGTCATATATATATTGTTACTGCCGATTTTACGCTTGAAGGTTTCGTTTTTCTTCAAGTGTGCGGGTTTTATTTATCAAGAAGAAGATACATAAGATTGGATGGAGCGCATACATTCTTCTTGAAGAAAGATTTAACCACTACTTCACACGGATCCTACCGAGCTAATCAGGGGAGTATTAGTTTCTTTCGTTTTTAATTACCTTCCATTATCATAACCTTGATACTTTCGGGGAACATTGGGGACAATGTTCATTTTAAGTGTAGGGAGGGAAAATAAAACGGGAACTTTGAAACTATGCTTATCCTTGACTATTTGCCTTGTCTAATTTCATTTGTGTAATAAACCATGAGAAATATCGGTTAGGGTAATTTTGGCACCAAATTTAAAAAATTTCATGACATGTAGGAGTGGGCAATTAGTCTTAATAAAGCGTCTCATGGATATGAAGTTATATGACTAGCACAAAACCCTTTACCACTTAAATTCCACCCAAAATGTGAGGATCGCCCTTAGATTTGTAGGAATTAAAGCATTCCTCTTTAATGCTTCGAGTGTGTACCGGTAGTATAATAGATTCTAGAACTTGTTTTGTGATGCATTCCGAGATCGCTAGTGAGACTACACTTGTGTAGTTAGGAATAACTAAATGATAAGAGGCATTGGGATAACCCTTGTTTGATACCCGTATTATAATCACTCCTTCCACATCGGTTGAGTAATTCCCCCACACCCTTGCGTTGTACTCATCTTTAGTACACGATACCCTAGTTAACCCCTCGAGCCTATCCTTTTGCGGTTCTCGTGATGTTTCGATTTTCGGAATATCAATGAAGAGCATTGTTTACAATCCACCCCAAATGTACACCCAAATCGCTTTAGCCTACCTTGTATGCACTCACTTTTAGTGCATTATTGTTATCATACTAAACCCTTAGTTCAATTATCTAGTTGCTTGCATAAATTTCTAAGTCCAGTCATATCCTTTGTACACGTTTTGGGATGATTGGGACTCATGGGAAAAGTTAAATTTTATGAAATGCGGGAAGGAGCGTTAAATTCAAATTCCTTTATTTACGTAATAATGTACTCCAAGTGTTGTGATCTTTTCAATTCGGGTCAAATTTGTGTTAGAGTAATAAAACTCAAGTGTAGGGATGTGCCTATAAATCCTATTATTTTGATGTTATCGTAGAGGATGGTAGAGTAAAATTGTATGGGAAAAAATCAAAAAAAATAGAAAAAAAGAAAAAAATAGAGTGTTGAAAAAAAATAAAAAATAAATAAAAAAATGAAAAAACATACGGGCTACCATCCTACATCTATCTTTAAATCTATGTTTGTTTGTTTAAATTTATCTATAGTTTAGAGTGTCGAGTCTTGGCTTAGCAACACCATTCTTCTCATGCTTGTAACATAAATATTTTTGACTTGCCACCACTAAATCGCCTATCCCACCAAACCCTTTGTTTCCCTACCGTAAGCCTAACGTTACAACCCTTTAAAAGACCTCTTGGATAGTTTTACCTAGGTGCTTACGCAAAAGCGATGGAGGTTTGATCTAGTCTCAAGCCTATGGTAATCTATGTACTAGGACCGGTTAATGAGTGTTTATCTTCCATTTCCAACTTGATATATTTCATATACACCGAGAGATGAGAGTATCCAAACACCACTTGTGAGGTGCTAGTATGTAATTTCGTGCTTGTTATGACTTTTTGGGGCTTATACTTGTTTTGAATTGTTCTAAACTAATGCTTCATGACCCCTAACTTATAAACTAATTGGCTAAAAGCACATTTGCTTGAGGACAAGCAATTACCAAGTATAGGGATATTTGATAAGGATTTAAAAGGTACACTTTTGAGGGGTCATTAAAGCCCTTAATCGATCACTTTTATATCCGTTACTGCTTAATTTCGTTCCTTTTCACTTTTTAGGTCTCTTGAAGGCAAATTGCTAGAATGACACTTATTCGGACGAAAAGGCGCGAATATATGAAGATAATGGCCAAAGTCAAGAATCAAGACACTCAGTGCTAGGGCCGAAGGCGGCGGACGTCCTTTGCCAAATGGCGGCGCCGTCACAACACGTTCGAGGCGACTCGAGAGAGCAAATTGCTATTTTGCACTTGGCGGCATCGGGTTTTAAAGAGTAGGGCGTCACAACTCGGACGACCTAGATTTGGATCCCGACGACGTCAGAAGATGAAGCCAACGGCGTCACGACCATAAGGTGACGCCGTCACAGAGTTGACATGGCCAAGACGAAAAATTAATGGCGGTGACCCGACGACGTCACAATTAAAGAGTGACGCCGTCGCATGTTGTAACTCTATATATAGAATTCGGATTTTCAGAATTTAGGGAGGTAGTTTTGTGGGGTAAAACCTAAACCGAACTTTGGCTGTATCTTAGGGTTCCATACCCTATTTTACAATAAGATAACTGATTTACTTCATTAATTCAATTATGTCTTCAATTGTTTGTGTGTATGCTTGCATGTTATCCATGTTCGGCTAATTTACTTGTGTGTTTGCTTAGATCTATGAAACCTAGGTATTGAATATTGATTGGTTATCTCTTATCTTAATTGGGATTGACCTAGTATTGCGATAGGTCATTCGTTGTGTATTTAATGCTTGAGTAGTCTTTGTGAACATTAGTTTATAATCACCTAGAGTTATTGTAGTCTAAACATCCAAAGGTAACCTTAGAGTTAGTTTATGAATCCTAGAGATTTCGTAGGCAATAACCTTAAGGTAGTCTCAAAGAGTTAAGGAAAAACGCTACCCTACGACCTTAGAAGACATAACGCGTTAAGAATAAGGACGTGAAAATTCAACCACCAATAGGAGATAACTAGGGAGTAATAGCATCTAGGTAAACACATTTTTAAATCATTATACGAGCACACAACAATAGACATAGAATACCCCTTAGCTTAGTTAATTAGAATAGATAATAGTAGAGTAATCGGTAGAAATACCACCCCCCAAATTCAATACCCCGAGATTCGTAATTTCGATTTTCTAAAAAATATAAAAAAAGATAAAAAATAATCTTCCTCAACCCCAACCTTAGCGTAGTAATTTCTCACTAGCATTCGTATTCCCCAGAGAGCGATATCAATTCGAGGCTTACCCTAATACTACACTACAAGCGATTAGGTTCCTGCGTAGGGTGTTGAAAAACTTGCTCGACGAAAGGAAGATCCTTTGACCCGAACTCGCGTTATGCAGCGTGTCGTAAACAAAGGCCGGTTATTTTTACGGCAATACCGTAACACATCAAATAGTAACAATTTTCACAACAAGTGAAAAAGTTTCATCATAATCTATTCCCTCTCTTTGATTATACCCTTTAGCAACTAGCCTAGCTTTAAACCTTTCAACCTCACCATTAGCTTTGTATTTAACTTTAAAAATCACTTATACCCTATGGCTTTCCTGCCATCAGGTAACTCAACAACTTCCCAAGTACCATTTCTATTTAATGCTTTAATTTCTTTATTCATAGCTTCTACCCATCTGCTATCCTTAACTGCTTCTTCATAAGTAGTAGGTTCATGTATTTTATTTTGACAAGATATAAAGACAAAATTATCAATACTTAGATTAGAATAATTGACAACTTTATCTATACTGTACTTATGTTTTTTTTATCAAGCACATAGTTTTTATACTTAGATGGCAAAGCAGTCGTCCTACTAGTTCTTATAACAGTTTGACCTACTGCTGGTTCATGTGACTCAAACATTTGCTCAAGAAAATTTAAATCCTCACCCTCAGATTCATAATTTTCATCAAGGTCAATAACACTCTGTATACCATCAGAAACCATAGTTTCTGTTGCATACTTAGACTTTATGTCCTTCCTACTAGATGCACTACCTAAGATATCCTCATACTCTGTATCGGTTCCTGCGATTTAGCGACTTTCTAGCATATCGATATTGAGTGTTATCTAAAGTAGCTTCATCTACAGTGCTGACACAAGGAGCACTATTATCAGGGACAAACTTCTTACTGCTATCTGCACTATTTCTATTATCATCATAGGGCTCATCAGATTCAAGACTACTTTGGCTGCTCTCATTATGTTGATCACAAAAATTCAGATTATTCAAATTATGTTCTTCAAACACAAATTCTTTAGCAAAAGAATTATTTTTAAGAGGAAAAACAGTTTCATAGAATTTCACATCCCTAGAAAAAATAAACTTCTTTTGTTCAAGATTAAACAATTTATACCCTTTCTTATCAAAAGCATATCCAACAAACACACATTTGTCAGATATATAACTGAATTTATCAGACTCATTCAACACTGTTGAAAAACATAAGCAACCAAAGAACCTTAAATTTGACAAACTGAGCTCAATTTCATAAATCATTTCAAAAGGACTTTTACCAGACAACACAACAGTAGGTAACCTGTTAATCAAATAGGTAGCAGTCACAATAGACTCAGACCACATGTTCAAAGGTAACCCCCCTGAAACATGAAGGCTCTAGCAGTGTTCAACAAAGGACTATGTTTTCTTTCAACTACACCATTCTGTTGGGGTGTATAAGGACAACAAGTTTGGTGAAGTATACCATTACCAAGGAAAAAACTCTCAAGTTTCTTGTCTACAAATTTTGTACCATTATCACTTCTGAAAACTTTGATAGTTTTTTCAAATTGATTTTTAATTAGATTAACAAAGTTCACAACATTATCATATACCTTCACTTTTATTTTTCATAAGACATACCCAAACAGCCCGGGTGTAATCATCAACCACAGTAAGAAAGTATTTAAAACCATCCCTACTGGTCACTCTATAAGGTCCTCAAACATCTAGATGAACAATATCACCCAGAGACTTAGTTTTATGATCACTCAAAGGAAATGATTCTCTTATTTGTTTAGCTTTATGACATATTTCACAAGGACTAGAACTGGTAGTTTTAATATCTTTTATTTTATTTTTTAACACTGTTAAGATTTGATCAGAGGGGTGTCCAAGTCTGTTGTGCCAAATACAATTTGACATAACACAACTCTTAATATTACTATTATTAACCCTCTTACCTTCATCAAGAAAGTAAAGACCACCTTTCTCACTACCAGTCCCCATTAGGAACTTTTGAGTTAAATACTGAATTTTACACATAGAGTTATTAAAGCTAACAATCACATCATTATCTTTAGACAACTTATGAACAGATAACAGACTGGCATGATAACCAGGAACAACCAACACATCTTTAAGAATCAAATTATTGCCACATTTAAAGCGCCAATTTGTTTGACTAAAGCAATTGTCCCATTGGGATGTGCAATGATTAAATTTAAGTGAAAACATCCATTTTATCAAAAGAAATGTTGTAGAAAAATTTATATCTTTGGCTAGCTCACGAATCAATAATCCACCCAACATAAGTACTATATGTACTTATATAGTTATATTAGAGTTGAAATTTAAAAAATATACAAGAGAAGAAACTGATAACACAATTAGAGGTCATGATAGTACCTGCAACACTAGTATGAGCCTTGCTAGCATCACCTGTACTACTAAGTAAGGACATTAATCTCTGATTCTGATCACTGGTGAGAGTATGGGAGGTACTCTTACTAGTATCAATCACATTATTAGCACTGTTTTGAGACATATTTCCTTTTTTAACAAAACCAGGAGGATATCCAACCAATTCAAAACACCTATCAATAGTGTGTCCATTCATATTACAATGCTTACAGACAAGGTTAGATACCCTGCCAAACCTTCTATTATTATTGTTGTTTCTATTAGAGGTCCAATTTTTGTTTTGAGAAGTGACAGTATTAGGCTTAGCAGCAAAGGCTGCAACCCCATTTTTAACAGTTTTATTAGTCACATTACTATTCTTGTGTGATTCATCTCTAGACAAAGTAGAAAATGCAGATTTAACATCAGGTAAAGGATTAGAAGTGAGAATAAGACTTCTTACAGAACTGAAACCATCATCAAGACCCATAAGAAATTGCATCAGCCTCAAAAGATCTGAATGCTTTTTCAAAGTGGGAGCAGTTTCACAAACACATGTGGGCAGATCAACAAGGGAGTCAAACTGCCTCCACAATGCATTAAACTCATGATAGTATTCAGATAGACTCATACCAGATTGAGTTAGAGTACGAATTTTATGATGCAGATTATAAATCACAGAACCATCTTCCTTATTATATGTTTCACTTAATTCATCCCAAACAGACTTAGCATTAACAGAGAACACTTGACCTTTATAAAGATCATGTGAAATACAACCAAGAATCCAAGATAACACAATAGAATTACTCCTATCCCATTGTGTCTGATATAGAACATCATTGGGATCTCTAACACACTTCCCATTAATAAAACCGAGCTTATTTTTATTGTGTAAAGCCAACTGCACAGCAGCAGACCAGACCTTATAGTTTGAAGGTAATTAACTGAGCGCCAATGTATTGAGGGTGCAAATATAAAGGGTCATATATATCCAATTTTAATTTACTACTTTCTCCTTGAGGACCCTTACCCCTATCATCTTGACCATCAACCATGATGTCAAGACAAGAAATCACAAAAAACTAAAAACAAACAAAAACAAGACAAACAGAAAGCAACAACACAAACACCTTGTACCGCCTCAAGCACAAATAACCACCAACAACCACAATCAACACCAATTACAAATCCTTTAAACTACTCAACCTCCGAACAATCCTAATCAAAAAACCTAACAAAAAAACTAAAGGAAAAGAGTGAGAGGTGTTACAACCACGCAAGCTTCCATCCAGATCAAGAAGATCTAACAGAATCAAATATGCAGCGGAAACACAAACCTGAAACACAATGTAAAGAAACAAGAATGAGTAAGAATAAGTGTAAATGATATGAATCATAAACATACAAACAAAGAATATCAAGAACCCCTATCTTAAACACCCAATCACAAAAAACAATCCTGAATTAGGGTTTAATACAGAAAAACCTAATTAAACCAATTTTCAAGAAAACAACACTCCGGAACTCGATTGAACAACAAAATCAATGATCAATTGAATCAAGAACCACCAGAATAGTAAAACCTCCAAAAATTAGAAAACCTTAATTTTTGGAAAATCAAATTAGTCTTCAGAACAGAACGATCTAAACACAAATCCACAGGAACAACCTTCAAAACATCCATATCTAAACAATAGATCAAGAACCCCAAAAATATGAAGGAAACCCTAATTTTTAAAATAAGCTTTTAAAGCTTTGGTATAGAGCAACCTGGCTCTGATATCATGTAAAAACTTATAAACTGTTGATCCCAGTTGAGCAAACGATCCTTTATAGAAACTGACTAAACAAAGACTTATTAAATATTACACGGAATTTAACACTTAATCTTAAGAAGAAGAACAATAAACATTCAACACCTCAATATTATTATTAATACGAATACTCTAACCAGTATTAGGGTTTTACAACCTTGAAGTGTATCGACCTTAGATATAAAACATACGTATATCTAATCTAACCTAAGACCTCCTTTTATTGGCTAAGGAGTCCTTTACATAATACAATACGTAACCTACAAGATAAATATCTTTTTCATATTTATCTAATACAAAACTAGCAGTGCTTATAATACATTAGCAATGGTTCTATATTACTACTAGCCGCGGTTTCTCATCAGCAGTGGATTCATTCTTCTGTCCGTGGTTTCATTAACTCTGTCCGTGGTTCCAACACTTAGAATAATTCATGATCTGAGTAACCTAAAACCCAACAATCCTCCCCTAAACTTGATACATCAAATAGAATTCTCAAGTTTCTTTTAAGCTCAAAACACCTAAACTGGAGGATGTATCCAAACACTTACCAGTTTTAAGAATTTTCTCATACTTTAGCAACAAACTGTATGCTTGATCATCATAGGGCTTCAGCATCTTTAAACCACCAGGCTTTACCATCTGAGTAATAACTTCTGGATAATTATTCAGTTAAGGATAATCACCTTCTACAAGCATATGAATAACTTCTCCAGAAATAGTTAGAACATGAACTCCACAAGATTGATATAAAAACCATCTTGTAACATGACCATTGTAGAGTCCTTTCCATTCAGGTTCATCATGAGTAGGTTCAAACAAGATCTTCAAGTGATGATAAACCATTTTCTCATGATAGTCATCTGGACGTACATCACCAAATTTATTCTTATATAGCTTCCAAAGATTCATCAAATCATCTCTATCCAGATATTGAAGCATCTGTGAAAATTTCTCAAACTCAGAAACTTCATTACTGACTCTTTAAATTTTCCAACATCCTTCACTTCCATTAAGCTCAAATGTATAAGAAATAATTTGATTACCATCTTCATTCACTTTTTTCATTCTTTTATAACCAGATGTCTCCTGAATCTCAGATTTTCTCTTTTTACTACTTTTAATCCACTCTTCTTCTTTTTCAAAATTCATTGGAATAAAATCATCATTATTAATCCTCATACACATCAGATAAAGCTCATGAATTCTCTCAAATGAACATTTACTAAGATTTTCAGGAATATGAATGCCTGAATTCTTGACAATCTTCATCATTACATTTCTCATCTCACCTTTTGTAGGAGGTTTCTTTCTTTGAACTTGCTTCTTCTCCTTACTGATCCTCCTTGCCCATTCATGAGTAGTATACTCATTCTGTATGTTATTAGAAGCTTGAAGATAGTTTTGTGTTTCATTCCATTCAGTTAACCATTTTTGAGTAGCCTCATCTTCTTCTTGCTTTTCTTTCTCTGCAGCTGCTTCTTCTTCAGCTTGCAGACCTCTTGTATACTCTTCATCATAAGCAATCTGTTCTTCTCTACTTTTAAACTTCAAACCGGTCTTTGCAATATCTTTACCCTTTCCAATGTCGGTTGAGCCACCTTCTTCTTCAAAGGCTCACCAATAATTAAACTTTTACCTAAGGGTTTGGTTGCAGTAGATTTAAGAGATAATAGAGCAGGTGCAATGATGGGTGTAGGGTTAGTTGAGGTTTTGCTTAGATTGATCAATGTACTTGCAACTTCCTTCTCAACTTCTTTTGATTTAGGTGGTGATACAGAGATGGTTGTAACAATCGTAGAAGTGGTTATGATAGCAGTGGGTAAGTTTAAAGTGGGAGTGGTTATGGTCACCTTATCACTGGCAGCGGTGGTTTCAAGAATACTAGCCGTGGTTGCGGACACTGCTGTCGCTGGTTGTATCTGCATCACCTCATCTTCTACCACAGTCTTCAAACTTTCAAGAACAACTTCATTCCCATCTTTATCAGATACCAAAAATTGTTCTGCTTGATCTCCACTATCCACATCCTCATCCATATGCACATCTACAGCCTCCCCTAAATTCATGCCTTCACTCCTCCCCTGTTTGGGTACATTCTCCACATTCACAGCTGGAGAGGAGTCCACTTTCTTTCTCATTTTCCGTAAATCATCAACCCCAGGTCTCTCACTTTCTTCAGTACAAACATCCTGTGCTTCAGCCTCCTAATCTCTTTACCCTGAAACACAGCCAACTCCTGAAGACTTGAGTTTGTGTCCTCTATTTTGGTACATTTAGCCGTCAATTCATTTAAGTGTTCAAGAATATCCTCCTCACTTCGACCTGTGTTAACTGGTCCGAGAGGTGGTTCATTGGAAAAGTCAGCATGTACTAGTTTAGGATCCGTCAATTCATTTGCATGTTCCAAACTATCCTCATCACTGAATTGTGTTAAGCGCTCCGAGAGGTGAATCCTTGGATATAGTAAACATAGCATCAGTCCTTGCCTGATCATCTATGCACCTTGAGTGAGCCAGTTGGCTAGGGATTCCTCCACCTGTGTTAAGTTCCAAGGAATTCTCCACATTAGGAGTTGCCAAAGGTTGGGTCTTAATGATGTTTCCACTATCCTGACCAACATCTAAGCATGAATCAGTAGTGGAAGCCCTTCCAATCATGTCACCTCCGCAACTTGTGACAGCCTCATGAACAACACCACTAACACCAGCCTGAGGTAGCTTAGTGCCCTTCCTCCTCCTAGTCCACAAAATGGGTTTAACAGTGTTTGGGGTTGACTAGCAGTGAGTTCAGTTGCACTAGCAGTGGGTTGAGATTCACTAACAGTGGGTTGAGGTGTACTAGCAGTGGGTTCAGGTTCTATGGGTTGGGATTCAAGACCTTCATCAAACTCAAGAATAGCAGGCAAATTAATCATATGTGGAATAAGGGAACATCTCTTATTTGAAAATTAGGGTTCGATTCCTCATATGTGCAAAGACCTTAGGAAGCACATAATGCATTTCATACTCCCTAGTATGCTCAATAGGGTCTTCTATTTGACTTTCCACAATAAGCTGCACAAACCTTGGATATAAATAATATTTACCCTTCTTCCTAATATTCTGCACAAACCCTTCATAAATCATCCTAGACCAATTAAACTTCCTACCCTCAGATAGACATATGCCAGTAGTAGCAATTTTGGAGGGAAAGTAATCAAATCCAGTGGTCTTATTACTTATACACATCAACAAGGTATGAATCAAAAACTTCCATTGTTGAGAAAACATTCCTTAAAATTTTTACCTTGTCTCCCTGTGAGTATATCCTAGCCTCTAAACCTTCAAAAATCTCAAAGATCGAGAAAGGTTAACTACACCATCAGCATCATCTAACTTAAAAACCCCTCGAATAATCTCCTCATCAACTGAAATCGCATTCTCATCCACCACAGTACTAAAAATGTCTACCCCATCTACCTCCTCAATCTTAGCATTTCCCCAGAATTGATGTATATAGGCTTTAAGGATGGTGGGTGCTATAGTTAATGCAAAGTGAATAGGACTGTGAATAAGGAAATCAATCATTTGATGAAAACATTTGGATCGATTGTTTTTTATCAAATTAGCAACTAGGTTATGGGTGTTGGAGTATTGGTTCGGCATGAGGATTGATGATGTGAATGATGTGGGATTTGTGAATTGAACAGATGGAAGTGGTTTGGGTTTATATAAAGAGGCAATTGGAAGTGATTTGAAGATCAATTAAATGATCTATCAGTGATTTGGGGATATAAATGCGTTTGCACCAAAGTTACCAAACAACCCCTCAAGTATCCAAAAATCAGCAATATGCTAGCAGTGATTTGAAAAACTCTAGCAGTGGATACAAAAGAACACTCCAATCTGTTGACCAAAATTTACAGCAATCAAATCTTGGTCAAAAATAATGATATCACACAAAAATATGAAGGATGACAAAACATTTTTTTTAACAAATCAGCAAAAGCTCCAAAGTATACAGTAATACTTCATACCTGCATATCACAAACATAAACCAAACAATGAAAAGATGGTTAAGGTTAACAGTGGTTAGAAAAAACAAGAAGTGGTTCCATATACTGTGACAACTCGTAATTTCAGGCCATTTTACAAACTTTGAAAATTTTACTATTCATGAAACATTATTCATTCCCGGAGAAAATCACTATTCATGATTCACTATTCATCATTTATTGTAAACTAGGTTTACGAGTATCAAATTCGCGTAACCTTAATGGTTTAGCTGCGAATTCATGAACATCATTGAGGACATTTCAGATAGACTAGAATTAGTCTACATATCATTAGTAACATCATCATCATATTAGTTCATGCATGGTTTTGCATTTTACATTAAACGTATAATTTCCTATTAAATAAACGCTATCGCGTAATCATTTATTTTGAACATTTGATCCGACACTTCCAAAAATTATTCTGATATATTTTTATACTCATTTTAAGACTATAAAAATCATATTATTAGTTTACCCGGTGTTTTAAATTTATTTTGTATATAAATTGTTATATTTATATAATTACGACGGTTTTCGTAAATACTACTCGATAATTATTATTTCACTAAATTTTTGTAAGAAATGTATTTTTATAATTTTTATGACTTTGATATATTTTATTTTGTTCCGTTAAAATTTATTTTTAGCTAACGCTACTCTAAATACTTAATTATATATACACATTACCAACTATACTTACACAACTACACATTTACTACTACACTTATACACTTAATTAAACAAAATACACCAAGTCTTCTTTTTCTTATGTATGTCGACACACAAGGATGATGAGTTTGGTTCATTGTAGATCACATTTTATCAAAGATCAAATGGGATGATCCACCCTTCATTCCTTTTAATCTAATGGTTAGGATTCAAAATACATCATAGAGAAAAAAAAGAGGGGACAAAATAGTAAAAACATTCTACGTTTCATATACTCAACCCACACACCACACCCCCACCCTCTCTCTCTCTCCTCTTAATTCCACTCACACACTCGGTCACACACTCATTCATCTCACCTAACTCTTCTTAACCTAACTCACATCACTCTCACCTCAACATCGACGATTCACAATCTACGATTCAAAATCAAATAATCGATTCTTCATACAAATATTGGGGATAGAAGGCTCAGTTGGATTGATTATAATGCCTAAGCGAAAGCGGTGATTCTAGCACATACGGTAATTTCTAACTCACTATTTATGTACTTTTTAATTATTTGACTTGCTAGAAGGATTAGGGGATAGAAGGCTCAGTGTTTGATTATTGTTGTTTTAGGGTTTATGATTTGTGAAGTCTTGGTTTTCATTATGATTTTGTTACGTGAAAATGATGGTTCGTTATGTGTAGTGTTACTTAATGTGTAGGTGTTAGTTATTGTGTGTTTTAATTGTTTCCCCCAAAATGATGGTTTTCATAATGAATAGTTTTGTTGTTTAATGTGTAGTTGTTGATCGATGAATGGTTTTGGTAGGCGTGGGTTGGTATGTTGTTTTGTTCTGGTTCGAGTTGGTATTGTGTTTGCAAATGGTTAGGGTCGGGATTAGGTTGTGGGGGTGGGATTGATTGCAGTTCAATTGTTTAGATTTGTAGGTAGAAGTTGACATAGTGTTTGTGGTTCTGGGTCGAGGTCATGGTGATTTGTGGTCGAGAATCGTGTGTTTATTTTGGTAAGGTTAGGACCAGGTTTGTAGTTATAGTTATGAAGGGTGGATGGAGTTGGCGTTGAGGGTTTTATGAGCTTTGAGGCATTGGTTTTTATCTCCATTTTTGTGTTTAATTGTTTTGATGCTCCAAGGTTTTAAAGTGTCGCAACTATTAAGTTTATATTTGATTGTTCAGTATTAAATTGATTTGAATCTGATTCTTCTTATTGGTGATAGTAATTGTCATTTGTGGCGCAAAGCGCATAAACCTTATGGTTTTACATAGCTGAAGTTGTATTATGCTTTTACATTTCAGTCTATAGTAGTCTATTTTGGTGGAATCTAATTACCAATCGCTTTGAATCTAGTTAGAAATGAGTATCTTTTGGTCTCAGTTTCTGTTTTTCTTTTCAGTCCATAGTCGATAAATTCTTTTGCATATCGATTTTGGTTATAATTAACTGCTAACTATATGCTTGTTTTGGTTTTTGCGTTTTAACCTTTGATGTTGATGACTTTGCGAGCGATGATCTTTGGACTTGATAAGCTTTTGAAAACAACACCTTTTTAAGGACAAAGCTTGAGATACAACTCGATGTTCGAAGGTATTTATAGTCACATATCATCTTTACTTTCTTATCTATCAAGGCGAATGCAATTATTCGTTTTGACCTTACTTTTCGAGACAAACATACTAATTGTAGCCACACTCATAAGTGGGTGATTAGCCTACATTACATTTTCCTTACAGTCGGGAAAATCACTTGTGTGTTTACAATCACTGGCGATTTGGACGGATCACTTGTGACTTGTGCAAATCACAAGTGATTTATGCAAATCAAAAGTGATTTTCCAAAAACACCAGTAGTTTTCCCTGATCAGAAGTGAACATGCAATGTCAGCTAATCAGAAATTACTTACAAAAACTTAAACATTTTATTTTACTTTTAATTAAAAGTAGTTTACGTTTTCTTATAAACCTTTTCAATTGTTTTATGCACGTGTCACAGATCCTAAACCATCTAAAAAGAAGTCCAACCCATCCTTACCTCGCATCAGTGAAGTAAGTGAGGCTGATGATAGTCCTAAAGCGAATCCTGAAACAAAGTCAAAGCATGATGCAAAGCAGAAGCATTACGAGGTGAACGATGCAAAGATGAAGCGATGCAACGGTGAAGCATTCGAAGTGAAGCATTACGGTGAGCATTCTACAAAGGAGCGGCGATTACGGCGAAGCACTGCTAAAACGAAGCACGAAGCAAAGCGAAGCGATGCTAAGCGAAGCCTTCTCACCCGCCTATGCTTAATGTTGAAAAACAAGACAAAAAGTCAAAGGAAATGTGCATCCGCCACGTATTGATTATAAACATAAGCGGTGGCGAAGCGCAAGTAAAGCACATCATACGGCAAGTCTAAGTCCACACGAGTCGAAGGATCAACTTGAGGTGGAACCTTACGGGAAGGACAAGTCTAGGAAAGAAAGACTTGATTCTTTTGTAGCGGAAGAGGAGAAAAAGAGAGTGTTAAGAAGATCGAGCCGTTGCTAAGGATAAGGGTAAGCATGTTGTAGAGGTGGAAACTCTAAAAGGCGTGAAGAAGGAATATGACTACGGTTCGAATCTAGTTCTGAGAAAGGTAAGAAAAGGCGGAAACAAAAGGGTCCAGTGAGGCAAAAATTAAGAAGGAGTTTCTTGATAGTGAATATCACGGTATGCGTTCAAGGGTTGTTCTGTTTCGCTTTTTAAAGCAATTCGTGGAAACTCTAAAGCGAATATGAAGTCATTTTGGATAGTATCGGTTTTGGATCGTTATATGGAGTTAATATGGAAGTAATTCCAGGGAGATTGGGTCATTTGGTTGTGAAATTGTTTGATAGTAAGGAGTTTTGTATGCGTTTAAAGAAAGGAACTATTCATGTGAATGCGGACAAAGTTCATGATATGTTAGGACTTCCTAATGGTGGAAGATCACTTTTGTCTCTAGATGTGAAACCTAATTGGCCTGAAGATCCAGTGACACAAGAGTGGCTTAACCAGTTTGATGTGCAGATTGGAAAAATCCGGGCATCTCATATTGTTGACAAGATTACAACCGCAACCCGTGTTGATTTAATGTTCAAGCTTAATTTTCTTACGCTTGTCACCAACACACTTGGCAAGAATGAGACAACGAATGGGGATCTTTCATTTGATGTCTTGAAGCGCATTCGTGATGACACTCGATTATTTGCTGGATTGGTGTGGGTATATTTCAAATGTCTTTATAACGATAAACTCCCGGAGGGTCGTGGTCTCTACTACAATGGGCCGTGTATTTCCTTGTTGTAAGTTTTCTTTTCATCTATTTATATTTCAAGCTTTATGTGTATACTGTAAGCCAATGTAAATCACTTGTGATTTATATTTGCAATGTCAAATCACTTGTGATTTGACACTTTAACCTAATACATATTCTTAAACTTTTCTATAAAGCTGATGTTTTAATATATCTTTTGTATGTTTTTATAACTAGCTTTTGTACTTGGATTCAACCAAGTTTGAAGCCATGCCATACATTCGTTCACGTCCAGCACTTAAAGACTGGACTTTTACTCTGCTGAAGAATAGAATGGATCTTGAGATTGATCAAGGTGTATTTGGCGACTTGGAACTACGAGGAGAGTGGACTCTGAGGAGGTGGGGGTATGAGAGGGTTTTTAGGCGATGAAGTCAGCGATTTTACAGTTGTCTTATCCATCGGACCGACCACCCAAGAGGTAATATAGGATCACATGTGATTATATACTTTTATTGTAGTAATTTATGAACTTTTAGTTAATTAACGGATACTTTTTTGTCAACTGTTTGTAGGGATTTTGCAAGAAGGTTGAGCGAAGTTTTCCATCATTTCGATGAGATGGAAGACTTAGAAGAGACCTCGAACAATTCAAAAATTGTTCCTGGTGATGCCAAGCTTCGTGATTACCTTGACAAGTATGGTCAACTCTTCAAGAAGGTAATGAATCTAGATGACGAAGTTGATCGGGAAGGCGACGATGGATCGAGGATGAATCGGTGACTACGAAGAAGAATCGGTGAGGAGGATCTTGAGGAAAAACCAAAAGCGGTTAGTGAGGAGGATCATGTTGATGAACAAGAGAAAGAGGATAGTGAGGAAGATCTTGAGGAAGGCGGTGAGGAGAGTGATGGCGAGGAGGAGAGTGATGGTGAGGAGGATGGTGATGAGGATGATGGTGAGAAAGAAGAAAAGAATGATGAAGAGGTCGGTAAGGATGGTGGAGATGAAGATGAGAAAGGCGCCAGTGAGGAGAGTGATGGCGAGGAAGATAGTGAGGAGGATGATGGCGAGGAAGATAGTGAAGAGGATGATGGCGAGGAGTAGAAAATAAGGATGAAGAGGTCACTAACAAAGATAGTCAAGAACTTGATCTTGGCCGAACAACTCTTTCAATTGCTCGTGAAGCGGTGATCAGTTACAACGAGGTTGATTTTCTTGCTCTTAATTATTATAAACAAAATTGCCAAACACCCATGTGGCTTTTAACATACTTAATTTTCCTTCTTTTGTATTTTTCATTTAATTAATAAGTATTTTGTTTTTTATTTGACATCATGGCGCCCGTAGTTGATGCATCTCTAAAGGCTCTGCGAGGCGCCATCTTTGCTAAACGAGCTCTCCACCTTTGCTCTCCTTATCTTAATAAGAAGGTGTCGTTGACTCTATAATGACGATGGGCAGTATAAATTTTCCAACTACTTGTTTTCGATGTTTGGCGAGAATGGGTAAGAATACTACTTGCGATTCGTGCACCGCAAACTACAAGTGATTTGTATGTACAAATCACTTGTGATTCTGATACGAATCACTGTGTTGTATGTACAAATCACAAGTGATTTGTACTGCAAATCACAATTTCTGACTACTTTCTTACAACCACATTTTTAATCTGGTGATGTGGTCTTTGAAGCGAAATCTGGCGATTCTTTGATCGAGATCAAATGGAGTCATTAACACCGCGTTTTCGTGTGGATTACGGTGTCATTGATTGTTGGTCTACTTTGCTTAATTATGAGGAAAAATTCAAAGAACCGGGAGCTATGTCGAGGCATTTCTTTCATACGGGTTGTGTTGTAAGTTTTCGATCTTTTAATAAAGTTGGATTAAACTACATAGACGTTTTATTCCTTAAGTGACTTATTGTTTTATTAATACGGACAAGGAATATGTGTCATGGCGGACTCACGTGGGAACAGCGATGTGAAATATTTGATGCACAAGTTGCATTTAGTTTCAAGGACAATCTTGATGCCTCTAATCTCAAGGGCGTTGATTTGGTAACTTTTTATTTTTACAGTTTAATAAAGAAGATTACTTTCATTTATTGATTGTTTGTTCTTTGTATAACGGTGTTCTTCCCATTCTCGGTTACGAGTGTTTTATGTTGTTGTTATTAATCGAAAAAGGCGGCTATCAATATCCTTAACAACAATCGTGACGAGACAACATTATATGAAGCTTACAAAGGCAGATGTGATCTATTGGTAATTCTTGGTCAAAATAATTTCTCTTTTTTTCTTCTTTGACTTTTGGAACCATTTTATAATGATTTTGTTATTTACTAGTCGACTATTTTTTAACATTGGTTTTTGTAGATAAAGTTGTTTGCAAGGTACACGGAAAGTGTTGGCCGAGAAAGAGTCAAGGCATTGCATTGCAGTTCCACACATTGGCTGAAATGTTCCACGAGAGAATAATATCGAAGACTACGGTATCTCTGTATGCATCATATGGATATGTACATGGGAGAACCATTTTCAAGGTGGGGCTGTGAAATTGTGGGAGACTCGGATAAAGAACATCTCTTGTTGCTCTTGAGGTCAAGTATGCAACCAAGATTTTGTCACATGACATAAATTTGCATGCTAGGAAAAATATGAAAGACTACGAGGAATTCCATGTGAGGTTTATACGGTGACAAAGAAGGAGATGATTAAGAATGCTATCCGGGCTAGGCAAACCATGAACGTTATAATTATGACTTGTAGTTGTAGTAATGAGCATTTACTACTTGTGTTTGTTTTAAGGTCATTGTTCATGTGTCTTTATGGACAAGTGTTGGTCATGTCGTTATCTGGCGGTGGATTGACTTTTCAAATTTTGTTGGTCATGTGTCGTTATGGACACGTGTTTTGGTGGATCTATGAAAAGTCATCTTGTAGTTATGGACAACTATTTAGCCTATTTAAATAGATTTTCTTATTAAGCTCTTGTGAAAAGTGAGCGTGTAGTTAATGTGACTTATTAAATTTTTGGTGGTTATTCATTTGGTGTGGGCAAATCACAAGTGATTTGACAAATCATAAGTGATTTGGACAAATCACAAGTGATTTGTAACAAATCACAAGTGATTTGATCCAAATCACTTGTGATTTTTCACGAATTACAAATCACTTGTTAATACAACTTGAAATTATATCAATACAACTTAATAAAAAGTACAAATTTAAATCCAACTATCATTTTATTCAAGTAATCACCGGATCAAAGTTTTTATCTCAAGTAACAATCAACATCTCAGTTACAACTGAGGTAACAATCCACAAATATTTAAAACTTAAAGTATGT
Organism: Chrysanthemum lavandulifolium; assembly: GCA_022545495.1. NCBI lineage: Eukaryota > Viridiplantae > Streptophyta > Magnoliopsida > Asterales > Asteraceae > Chrysanthemum > Chrysanthemum lavandulifolium. Next base: position 34,798,545 of record CM040240.1, read on the forward strand.
AAAGTATTTATAAAGTAAAAAAAAAATCACTTAGTTTGAAGCAGTGTTATTCATCGATTTTTCAGCCACTGCTTTTGCAGCCGCTTTTGCCTTTGGACCTAGAGGACAAGTTTTTTTTGGTATGTGTATTAGTTTTCACTCCACACTCTGCATTTCCTCTTTGGCTTTAAGCTTGCATCAATTGCTTTTCTCTCTCACTCTTCCTCGTACCTCTCTTGTACCACCTTTGTTTTAGCTTTTGATGGGTTGTTGGCGTCAATTTTTTTGGCTTTGGAACCCGATAAATTTCTCCATATCATCTTTTTGCTTGGAGGATTTGGCACGACAATGTCGACCTTCTTCTTCAATGTTCTAATCTGCTCTACAAATTCAACCATCTTTCCTTCATCATTGCTCAAAGCGATGTAGGCACTCGTCTACTAAACAAGTTGCCTCATTTGTGAGTCTATCAATTGTTTCATTCTTTTCACCATATCGGTTTCTCTTTCTTCTCAAATCGGGAGGTATTATATCCCTTGTCCAGCGCCTCAAAATGTACTTCTCGGAATCTTTTCAATGTCATTATTCTTGAAAACACAAAATATGTGGCGACATAGAAACCCAAATCGAAGGAAGTGCCTACATATACGGACCAGCGATCCATCTTCCAAATTGCGCAATACCTTAGCGAGCAAAACACAAAAATGAATAACGTAACAAAGAGTCACAAATGATTTGTTACAAATCACAAGTGATTTTTGTAACAAATGTAACAAATCACTTGTGATTTGTAAATCACAAGTGAAAAATCATAAGTGTTCTATACATTGTGCAAGCATAAAATGAAGAAAACACACAATATTAAATTAAAGAGCTTTTTGTACCTTATACATTGCACGAACACGCGCCACCTTTGGTTTTCTACCGCCTCACTTTTGCCCTTCTTTTTTTTCCTTGTATAGTGTTCTATATTCACCGACATTCTTATCTCTAATGAGTGTTATCTCACGGCCGTCTCGGTTTGTACATTACATGTCGACAATCCCGATTCCTTCATTAATTTCTGTTTGAACTCGTAGAAAAATTGTCCTTGTGTATACCAAAGCGGCATGTTTTCAATCATCGTTTTGTTTTTAACTTGGGCATCGAATCCATTGAATCAAAGTCTAAGCGCTCTTGAATGTGTCTTTGCTTTTCCATTGCGATTCGAGCGGATCATGAGTTAATCGATGTCGATCCTTCGTTTGTGAAATGCGAGAAGAGCAATTTTCACTTTCGACCTTGAAGTAGTCCTCATTAACCCAAACGGTGGCGAGTCAAGAAAATAAGCGGTATCCATCTTGATCGCATATTAAACATCTTCGTCATCCACTTATGATCTTTTAAGCCAAAATCTTCAATTAATTTTCCCACTTTTCCTCAAATCCCTTGGTTCTAAGAACATATCCCATACAATCTCGTTGAGCGCCTTTTGAAGTCTGTTTCATCATATATCTTCTTACAAATCATCAAACAATTCCACTCATCAATGCTACAAGTCCATAGGCTTAGTGATGGTACAACTTTACGTAAAATCATAAGTGATTTATTAGAAAGTACCTTAGCGGAACCTTTTGGGTGATATGCCACATGCATAGCTTTGTGTTTTGACTACGGGAGAATGGTTGCAATAGCTTTCTTCATCGCCCATCTTGATCTGTGACGACCATTGTAGGTTGCTTGTTAAATCTTGACATGAATGACTCCAAAAGCCAAATGTAGGATTTGGTGTCTTCACTTTCGACATTCCATGACAATTGTCACACTCTTTACGTGGTTATCTATTGCGATAAATGGAGCGAATACCATATTGTACACGAAAGCATATAAAACACATGGAAAGCATATATAAATAAACACCTTCTATGAGAAATCACAAGTGATTTAGATCAAATCACAAGTGATTTGATCCAAATCACTTGTGATTTTACTAAATCACAAGTGATTTGGGTCAAATCACAAGTGATTTGATCTAAATCACTTGTGATTTTACTGAATCACTTGTGATTTTCTAATGGCATCGACGGATAACAAGTGATTTTTACTTTATTGATAAAGTCAAAATAGTTGAAACTTACTTATTAGTCTGAGCGTCGCATCAAAAGAAATGATGTCGCCAAATTCTTCAAAGTTACATTTCATTACTTGATACGCCCAAAGCGATTGCAACTAGTTCATTGTCTTCTACTTTGTAGTGAAAAGAAAAGTTTGGCACATACGCTTTTCATTTTCCATCTTGTTAATTAGCATTTGAGAATCCCTTCCCTATGAAGCGGTTAAGTTCCTAAAATAGTTCTTAAAATCCATAACTGCCCGTGAACTAGGTCATACCCTTTCATACTACTGTAAATATGGTGAGCTACTGTAGCACCTATATTTGCGGTTTTAGCTTTCATGACAAAGAGCTTTTGAGTAGACCATTTTCTTTCCGTCTTAGAGATGTCGATATACTTAGGACAAAGCGTATGGTTATGCCTAGGATTGAATTTTGCTAGTATGTATTTTTCGAAGCAGGATCAAATCTAACTTGACACGTGCCATACAACTTTGTTACCGTAGGTTCTGTTTGAATAGCCTTATCATTTCCTTGGCTTTTTAAAGTATCTATGTTGATGTTCCTAAGTTTTCCTTCACGGTTACACATCAGATACTTGTGTTGTACAAAACCACTTCTAGTTTTCCTTTGTGATGAAAGCTTTATTTCAAATCCACCTCTAAGAGCGTAAGCCTTATACATCCTAATAGCCTCATCTAGTGTGTCAAAGTAAACCCCCTCTTTCGGTATTAATTCTGGTTCCATATTAGGTTGCCAATAAACTGAACCCCCAGGTGTCTCCTTATGAATTACTAAACTCGCTTTAGGTGTTGTCCTGACTTGAAAAATATACAAGGTTGAAGTTTGTTTTAATCATATTTGTTTAAATCATTTGTGATTTACCATAAATCACGGTGTGGTGATTTATGGTAAATCACATGTGATTTATGGTAAATCACATGATGTAAATCACATTTGCTTTAGCACAAATCACATAAATCACATGTGATTTACCATAAATCATGTGATTTACCATAAATCACCTGTGATTTCACGTGATATCTCATATTTTGCCTCAAAGCGAAAGAAATTTAACAAAAGTACAAATGACTTGCCGTTAACATGTGTTTCATTTTCATCATCTGTTTCACCACTTACGATATCATCTTCAACAATAAACCGAACTCGTTCGACATCACGGCATCATTCATTGCAAGTAAACCTTCTTCAACTATCCGAACTCCTTCAACATCATCAACACTCATAACCTCGCTACCTTCTTCAACTATCCGAACTCCTTCGACATCATCAACACTCATAACCTCGCTACGCATCACAAACACGCCTACACTACCTTCAAAACACGAACACAAGTGATTTCTCCAATATTATCCATGTGTGTGTGATTGTGTGTGTGTTGTGTGTTTTGAATGATTTTGATGTTTTTGGATCGATTTGAATGTTTTGATGATTTTCGACCTAATTCGACCTAATTTTTGGATCGAATTTGAATGATTTTGATGTTTTCGGATCGGATTTTTTGAATGATTTTGATGATTTTGACCTAATTTTGGGATCGGTTGAAGAATTGATGAATTTAATTGATGAATTTTCATAATTGGATCGTGTTTGGTGTGTGTTTGTAGCTGTGTGTTTTGTCAGTTTTTTTGGATCGTAGACTGAGAAGTGTATCTGAGAAGCGTGATATGATATCATCAAATGGACAAATTGCCCATATAGTGTAAATAGGAGATTTAATCTTGTCCTTTGGATGAAGGTAGATTGGATGGTTAGGATCATGCCATTTGATCTTTGAAAATTATCTGCACTATACGGATCCCACAATTATACTTACATCTTTTAATATTATACTACAAACTTATCACATAGAAGCAAATATCTCAAGGTGAAAAACATAATACTCTCTCTTTTTCATTCTTTAGAACCGGCCATAAGGAAGACCAAGCAAGGAATCCATATTTTTTCAAGAACAAGTTAATTACACAACTCTAGTATACTCTTAATCAAGGTTTTGAAATAAAAACCTAGGATAATTAGGAAAAACCCTTGTTCCTTAAACCTCATCACATCACTAGTAAGCATTTCATGATCATTTTTATCTTCCATATTCATACTTTGGTTATTTTATCATGCTTGAGAAAAATATGCTAGTTACATGTGAATCTATACCACTTTTAATGTTTTTAGTACTTATAATGAATATATATCATCCTATAATTAATCCCTTGAAACATATCATTTTTTATGATTTCTAGGAACCCATGACACCCTAAGAAGGTGTATGGTAGGTTTAGAATAGCTTTGGCGTTGATTTGAAGTGGTTAGAATAAGTATTACGCGAGAAAAATCCATTTCGACAAATATAAATAAGGATCTGATCATTTTTGCTAAATCTGGAAAATTCGACAGTTTGTAAAATATTTTGGGCTATTAATTCAGAAAATATACTTTAAAAGCAACGTGGCCGCTTGAGCGGGTTAAAAGCGGAGTTATAACGAAGAAGTTATGCTATTTTCAAGTTTAACGACGAAAACTACATTTCGAAAAACTGCATGCTGTCAAGAGTTAATTTAAGGGCAAAATGAGTTTTAAACATTGTCTAAATGAGTCGATTTGTCAAAAATATATTAGTATACTTTAACACGAAGCTAAGGACATATAAAACGAGAAAACAGACTTATAACGACTAAGTTATTCACATTTTAAACAAGTTGTCGTAACTTTTATACAAGTATAACTTATATATTTTCCTATTAGACAAAAACTAGTTGCCGCTAAGGACCATGTTGAGAGTCGTTTTTAACATCGATGGAGTACTTTTTAGAAAACGATGTCTTCTAGTAAAAGTAAGTTCACCTAGCCTATTTTCCAAAATATTTAATCGTTCATCAAACGGAGTTGTAACGAATAAAATACGGTCACTCAAACTTTGCCGAAAACTACCCTTAAACAATATTTTTGGTACAAGTACCCTACTTTACCTATGTTTTTCTCCATGATCGGAACCTCTGTGATGAAAACTTAAAAGCTAAGACTTTGAGATAATGCTACAAGCTTTCCAAAACCGTTGAGTTTGTTTTCTAACACTCGATATTCACTATATTACGACTAGCTTTTCGAGGCCATCTAGTCACTTTCATGAATTGTCAAATGACAATGTTTTACGACGAAAAGTTATAATTTCATAATAAATCACTAAAATGACTATCGTAGGATATCATTTCAACATAAATACTTGTAAAGTAATTTGTAACTTCACAAGACGTTATAAGATTATTTTTGACGATAAACATTATTTTCAAATGTACAAGTGGTATGGATATCATATGAGTTTGCATGCACGACACTGTTTCAAGATTTACATTAGAACATATCATTCATAATAGGTCGCGGTTAGAGATTTGCGCTACATTTCAGTGTACTCACTTTTGCCATCACATCATTGTCCAAGTGAGTTTTCATAGCCCCACTTTTAATTGTTTTGTACTATTTTTGGGGAGATACATGCTCAACTACTTGCTTTCATTTACACAAGTACTTTAAACTTTTACGGATTACCGTGAGTTTCATAGCCCCTACTTTTATATGTTTTGAACTATTTTGGGGGAGATACATGCTTAACTATTTTTCACAAGTACTTTAGATTTTTAAAGATAACTTCTATCATGATCACCATCGTTTCAAAAACCAAATGTTGTACTATATCAATTGTTCTTGTTTGCGTGCTATAGTTCTACGTCGAATAATGTGCTATATCAGTTGACTACTGATACATTGAGTCATGTACTATTGATTATGTGCTATGGTTCTACGTCAAGTTAGGTACTATTGTGAATTCATTTGACATCATGTGCTTGAACATAAACTATACATATTTTGGCAATGGGTTGTGAACACACAAGTTGCAAGTTTTGTATGGGCGGAACTTGGAACTGAGTGGATTTGCAATGCCTTTGTTGCATGAACGTTCTTTAAAGGTTTTCTTCATGGAAACACAAACTCTATGAACTCACTCAACCTTTGTGTTGACACTTTAAGCATGTTTTATCTCAGGTATCTAAGGCATACACTTCATGGCATGCATGTGGAATTATCATAGAGTCGTGGTGACGACATGTCTTACATGGGATTTATGCACTTTAAAAACATCGTTTGGCTTGTATCAAATTTATTTCCATACATATTGACTATCATTTGGGACCTATACTTTGTAAACTCTGATTGTTTTATTAAATCAAACGTTGTGTTTTCCAAACGACACTTTAGGTCGTTCAATATAACTGTGATTGTGATGCTATGACGATCAACCCCAGAATTCCATTCGGCGCAAAAGCAGTAATTTGGGGTGTGACATATACTTAGCAGTGGGTAGCCAACAGTGCTAAGTTCTAAGTCAATATGGTCTACTTCTGTAATTAAATCGGTTCCCAAAGTCAAAAGACTTCATTTACTCCTCAACCACTTACACCTTCCCCTCATTAACTTCCTCATTCCATCTTAACCTCTATTTAATACCTTTAGACTCACATACTTCATCACACCAACACTTATCTTCTTCTAAAATCTCTGAAAAGCTGCATTATCAAAGATCACCATGAGCAATTCCAACCCAATCAATCACTCTTCAGACAGTTCATTCTCTGATAGTGCATGGGATGACTTTGTGTTGAACAATCCAAGCAGAGTAGAGAAAGAGGAGTTTGAAGAAGTTTCATCTAGAAAGAGACCTCATATGTCCATGAGTATCACTACAGCAGTTGCTGGTCCATCAACACTGCAACCACTCTCACAAGATGCTATCATCAAGGAAGATAGCTCTGACTCTATGTCAAGCTACATCTCACCATATGAAAGCACAGATGATGACACATCTTCAAGAGTTTTGATTGTCCCTCCCCTTGCTGGTGTACTCCCAACTGAAGAGCTCCAAGCACCACCTGTAAGAGCATTGTTAGCAGCACCACCACTAGAGGGTCCTTCATCATCCTCTCCACCTATTAGAGGAACTATGTTGGGGCTTGCATGCCCAAAGGTGTGGAGGGTGATTGATAGGCGTGGGGCACCTAAAGTGATGCCTGATTGGGCCTTTCCAAGGAAGGCTTAGGTAGGTGTAGGGTTAGTTGTGAAGCTTGTTATCTGTGTTGGTTGTTGTCAGCATGTTGTGATGTATTCTCCCTTTAGATTGTAGCCATGGTTGTAACCACTGCATTTCTAAATGCAGTTTATGAAATATGAATAAGAGAACCATGTCCTTTCCTTTTAAGTCTCTTGCATCATTCAAACAGTGATTAACTCTATATCTCTGAAAAATGGTTAGTGGGAACACAAAGAAACAAACAGTGGTTTGACCACTTGTAAGAGCATTGTTAGCAGCACCACCACCAGAGGGTCCTTCATCATCCTCTCCACCTATCAGAGGAACTGTGTTGGGGCTTGCATGCACAAAGGTGTGGAGGGTGATTGATAGGCGTGGGGCACCTAAAGTGATGCATGATTGGGCCTTTCCAAGGAAGGCTTAGGTAGGTGTAGGGTTAGTTGTGAAGCTTGTTGTCTGTGTTGGTTGTTGTCAGCATGTTGTGATGTATTCTCCCTTTAGATTGTAGCCATGGTTGTAACCACTGCATTGCTAAATGCAGTTTATGAAATATGAATAAGAGAACCATGTCTTTTCCTTTTAAGTCTCTTGCATCATTCAAATAGTGATTAACTTCCATATCTCTGCAAAATGGTTAGTGGGAACACAAAGAAACAAACAGTGGTTTGAACATAACTAACAGTGGTTAGAAAAAAAATAGCAATACTAAGATCACCTAATAACAGCACAATGCTTATACAAACTTTTACAAAACAATTTGAGATTTAGAGATTAATCATTCCAATACTAACTACAAGATATTGAAACCTCCCCACATCAAAAGCTTTAGTGAGAAGATCAACAACATTGTAATCAGTATGGATTTTTACCATTTGAATAAACCTTTTCTCATTACAATCTTTAATAAAATGATGCCTTATCTCAATATATTTAGTTCTAGAATGTAAAACAGGATTTTTAATGATGCAAAATATCTTGTTATTATCAATGTAAATCTTAGTATGCATAAAATTGTACCCAAAATCCAAAGAATTGATTACGAATCCAAAGAACTTGACCACAATAGACTAGCGTGACCACATATTCAAACTTGAGTTGTAGATTTTGCCACTATTGTTTGCTTTTACACTGCCATGAAATTAGTCCGCTTCCCAAAACCGACATCCTCCGGTTGTAGATTTCCTATCCAAACTAGCACCAAGCATAATCGATGATCAGTATAGGCCACCAAATCAAAGGTGAATCCTTAGAATACCAAAGGCCCAATTTAGGATGACCTTTAAGGTATCTAAAGATTCTCTTAACAAAGATTCATGTGTGATGTATTGGGTGTAACTTGAAATCTTGCACACACACATACCGAGAAAATTATATCCGCCTAGATGCGGTGAGATACATCAAAGATCCAATCATGGACCTATACAACGTCAAATCAACTTTGGGACTTCCATCATCGGTAGCGATGGTTTCGAGTCTCCATAGGTGTACTAGCACTCTTCACATCCCGAAACCCAAACTTCTTCAAAATATATGCTACATACTTGTCTTGACTAATGAAAATACCATCGTCCTTTGTTGAACCTCAGAGCCCCAAAAGAAAGTGAGTTCACCCATAGAACTCATCTGAAACTTATCATGCATAAGTTTCTCAAAATCCTTGCATAGCTCCTTATTTGTTGAGCCAAAAATGATGTCATCTACATAGACCTGAACAAGTAAAATATCATCCTTGTGCTTCCTAATGAACAAAGTCTTATCAATCAACCCTCTTTTGAAGCCATTGTCCATCAAATAAGTAGACAGGCACTCATACCAAGCCCTAGGAGCTTGATGCAACCCATACATAGCCTTCCTCACCCTGTAAACCTTGTCAGGATGATAAGGATCTTCAAAACCGGAGGTTGACAAACATAAACCTCCTCATCAATTGTGCCATCTGAAGGCACTCTTAACATCCATCCGATACACCACAAAATTCTTGAATGAAGCATATGCTAAAATAATCTAATAGCCTCAATTCTTGCAACTGGAGCAAACACTTCATCATAATCCAAGCCTTGGTTTGTATGTATCCTTGAGCAACCTGACCTTGATTTGTTCCTTACCACTATCCTCTTTCATCCTTTTATTTCGAACACCCATTTAGTCACAATAGCCCTCTTTCCATTAGGAAGGTCAACCAATGTCCAAACCTCTTGAAGCTTAAACTGTAGAAGCTCCTCTTGCATTGATTCAACCCATCCTTCTTCTGACAAAGCTTCTTCAACTCTCTTGGGCTCCTTTTGAGACAGAAAACAAGCAAACAGGAAATTTTGCATATCTTTGTGACTATTTCTTTTGTAAAGAGACCTTGCAAAGAAACCTTGTTCAGGAAAGGTTTTAGTGTTCTGAATCTTGCTTCTTGTTTGTACTAGTGTATTCAAATTTCCAAGTATTTGATCCTTGGGATGAATCTTATGAATCCTTGTGGTAGTGATTGGACTTTCATGAATGAGCGGTTTCCAAATTAGTAAAATCGGCATTGAAGAAATCATCCATGTCTTCATCATCGGTAGGAGTATCAATCTCTTCAAAAGCGTGCATATCGAGGATCATGTGGATACTCCTCTTCACCAAATAATGGCTTTGCAGTTGGTCCAAAGTAAGTACTATCATCAAGACTTGCGGCACCGGGTTTCACTTGTCTTGGCGATGGTAGAAGTTAGCTTAGCGGTGCTTTCATTATACCTAGCGATGCTTTCATTTGGCTTAGCGTGAGTAATGCCTTTTCTTCCTATCAATATCTTCTACCGACCATCGAGTTATCTTTCAACAACTCATCCTTATCTTGATGATGATCAACTTTGCTTCCGAATTCAAGGCATCATCATCAGTGGGACCTTGCTTATCAATGATGGGTGAGACAGAACCAGCTTTCCACTTTTCAACCAAATAGAACTCCTTTGGAGAATCAGCTTCCTTTGAAATTGTTTATGCATCAGAATCCTTTGGTTTTCCTGCATCAACATTAGTGGAAGTATCTGCAATGATAGGCTCATAATTCATAGATTTGGTTAGCATATCAATGTTAAACAGTCAGTCTGGTCCTTTGGTCTCAACACTAGGAGTCTGTTTACTAAACTGAACATGTAAGTTTTCTTCTACAATCATAGTCCTCCTAATGTATACTCTAAAGGCTTTACTATTAGTAGAATAGCCTAAAAAGTATCCATCATCACCTTTTTCTTGAAACTTGCCTAGGTAGTCTATGGTATTCAAGATAGTAACAGGACACCCAAAAGGTTTTAGGAATGCAATCATTGGCTTCCTATCATGTAACAGCTCATAGGGGGTCTTGTTATGAGGCTTCACTTCCTTACTTCAATTCTGCACATAACATGAAGTGCCCTGACTTCAAATTTCAAAAGGTAGTTGGTAACTTAGATTCGACAACATTGTCCTAGCAACCTTAATTAGTGTCCTATTTTTCTTTCACTACACCATTACATTGTGGTGTTCTAGCAACACTAAACTGTCTTTCTATACCCTTAGCTATACATAAGCGATTCATCACATCATTCTTAAACTCATTTCCATTATCACATCGATTATCTTGACCTTATGGTTTACTAGATTTTCTATCTTAGTAATGAAACTCTTGAGGATCTCACTAGTCTCACTCTTAGCAGCCAAAAAGTATACCCAAGAAAATCTACTATAATCATCAGTGATAACTAGACAGTACTGCTTATGGTTCAAACTTTTAACAAAGGTAGGTCCAAACAAATCTATATGAAGCATAAACAGTGGTTGTGTGATGGTGTTAACAGTTTTGGACTTACAAGAAGCTCTATGTTGTTTTCCTTGTTGACAAGCCACACAAAGTTCCTTACACTCAAAAACCTTAGAAGGTAACCCTCTCACTAAGTTGCCTTTTACCAGTTTATTGATTGTTTTGTAATTAAGGTGACCTAGCCTTCTATGCCACAATTTTGACTCATCAACTGATGCCTTAGCAAATAAACAGGTTAAGGACCTATTAGGAATTACATCTTTAAGATCAAAACAATATATGTTCTCTTTTCTAGGTACCCTAAGTTGTACATACTTTTCATCAGGCATTTTGAAATCAGGAGACAACACCACACACTCAGTTTCCCCAAAAAGTACCCAGTTTCCCCAAAAAGTACCAGTTTTTCTTATCACACATTTGAGAAACACTGAATAAATTGCACTTTAATCCTCGTACCGGATAGACCTTTTCAAAGTCTAATTTCCCATTACGATTGTGCCTCGCCAAGTATCTTTCCTCCCTTTGGATCATTGCCAAATGCCACATATCCACCATCAAAAGCTTCAAAATCCTCCAGTTGCTCCCATCCCAAGTCATGTGCCCAAAGAAACCACTATCAAAATTCCTTTGTCTTTTAGCTCATCTTGTAGATTGCCCGCACATGAATTTAAGCAATTTAGTTCTTTATGGACCCAAGCCAACATCGACTTGGAGTGCGCCTGCATCAACATAATCAAACTTCTTTAGGTCCATTGATGCACTGTTGCCATGATGTAAAACTTTGGTCTTAGGTTTCCATTGCCGCTAATGAGGCCTTATGAGATAAAATGGTTTCCAACCAACGTGTCGCTTATCACCTTTGGAATTTTTAAAACTTCATTTGAATCAGTGGTGATATTCTGCTTAGCAGTGGATGGAACCCATTTGTGTGCAGCAGTGATTATAGATTTTGTTTTACCATTCCTCATTAACACTGCCCTAGGAATCATATTTTTGTGTGGATGAGGGATTGTTTTCTTTGAAAAGTTTTGATGATTTACCCTCCTCCAATGATTCCAAACTTGTGGTTGGTTTTTATAACAGTTTCTCTGTAAGTTCTCAAAACTACCACATGCAAAACAAGCCTTCTTAACACATTGAAACTCATCTCCTAATCTATTTGAAATTAGTCCATTGAAGTTTCTTTGATTTCCCCTAGGTATATATCTTTTCATTTTGTTCCCTAGGTATCTCCTTGTAGTCTACAACTTTCCTAGAAATTGGTGCTCCAAATCTAGGCACAAGGTTGGCTTGTTCAGAATCAACTTTCTTAACATTTTCTATCTTTTCAGGCTGAGTTAATTCAGTTCTATCTTCCTCAGAATCTGATTCCCAATCTTCAATAGTGGGAGCATCAGATGTCTTATTAGAACCTATCTTAGTTGTTTCAGTCTTACTAATCTCTTCTATAGGTTTGTTAAAACTGAATTCACTACTAAATGATAGTTCTTTTGTAGGTGGTGCATGTTTCATCAGAGAGGGTGGTGGCATATTGTTGTATCCAAGACCAGTACCCTCCTTGAATAGTTTTTGACCAATTGGCTTATTTACTAGATCATAAGCATATTGTGTTTTAGCAACCCTAACAACATGTTTTTCTTTTTCTACTAGGGCTTCTTGTTTTACACTCTCTGCCTCTTCTAGTTTCTTTTTAAGCATTTTAATTTCTCTGTCCTTAAGATCAATTTCACCACCTATTATATTAATCTTATCAACATACTCAAACTCACATTTAATACAGAAATTAAGTTTCTCTTCAACACTCTTAAGACCAACTTTATAAGCTAAGTTATCTAGTGAAAGTCTTTCTACTTCTTTTCTCAAACTCTCAGTAATAGCTTTTTGAGATTCTAAGTTATCTTGACATGATTTAAAGGAACAATTAGAATTTTTAGAATCATTAGATACCTCAGATCTGAACCAGAAGATGAAGCATAGGCCATAAGAGCAAAGTTATGCTCTTTTGAGGCTTCACTAGCAAGGAAAGCTGCATTGGGACCTTCTTCAATCTGATCACTCCAGTCATAATCACCAATACCATCTTGAGCAACCAATGCTGAAGAAGGAACAGGCTCTTCAGGAGTCTTCTTGATGCCTTCAATTCTCTTAGGAGCTCGACATTCCCTAGCAAAGTGACCCTTCTTCTTGCAGTTAAAGCACTCCATCTTACTTTTGTCAAATCTAGCTCTTCTTTGACCATCATATTTGACCTGTCTACCAGTTCTCCTCAAGAACTTCCTAGCTTGGAGAGTCAACATTGCCATCTGCCATTAAAGATTTATCTCTTCAAGATCATCAGGATCAATTTGATCCAAATCTTGATTCAAAACAAGAATAATCGGTTGTTAAATCAACCAAAAAGCACAAATTGAACCATCAGTAACATTATCACTAACAGTGGTATTGTTAGCAATGGTCGTGGTTATTCCATAGGCAGCAGTGGATACATCCAGTGAGCTCTTGTGATTAGTGGAAACAAAAGCAATGTTTTGATTAGTAGAAGATGCACCAACAATGTTGTTCTCAGACTCATAAGCCTTCAAGTTGTTGTAGAGATTGTCCAGAGTCATCTTTTCAAAGTCATCCTTATTTCTCCACACAACTATATGCACAGCCCAATCAGGTGATAAACTTCTGATGAACTTCAAGTTGATATCTTCTTGAGCAACTTTGTAGTCCACTAACTTCAGTTGGCTAATGAATTTTTGAAGTCTGTTATAAGTGCCATCAAGTTTTTCTCCACTAAGAGCAGTGAAGTTTTCAAGCTGATGCTTGAGCATGTTTTTCCTTGATTTCTTGGTAGCTTCATTACCAGCAAACCTTGTTTCAATAGCATCCATTAACTCTTTAGCAGACTCATATTGTTCAAAGTCCAAAGCATACTCATTAGGTATTCCTATAGAGAGAATACTATGAGCTTTAATCTCCAGCTTCCTTCTAGCCTTGTCAACCTCACTAACAATGGCTATCTCCTTACCATCATCACCCTTCTTAGGAAGAGTATCACCCTTCTCAACAACATCCCAAATGGTGTAATCAATCATACGAATGTATTGCCTCACTCGCATTCTCCATACCGACACTCACCCCGCTTGAGCATGGGCACCTTGAATAAAGAACTATGTGAGTTTAGTCGGACATCTTAACTCACTTGAATAAAATCTTAACTAGACTTCTTCTTGGTTTCAGTTTCTAGATCACAAGCTCTAATACCACTTGTTGATCTCAGTTGAGCAAACGATCCTTTATAGAAACTGACTAGACAAAGAATTATTAAATATCACGCGGAATTTAATACTTAATCTTAAGAAGAAGAACAATAAACATTCAACACCTCAATATTATTATTAATACGAATACTCTAACAAGTATTAGGGTTTTACAACCTTGAAGTGTATCGACCTTAGATATAAAACATACGTATATCTAGGGGTGGAAACGAGCCGAGCCGCTCGAGAAAAGCTCGGGATCGGATCGGTAAAAAGCTCAAACGAGCCGAGCCTAAACGAGCTCGAGCCCGAGCTCGAGCCTAAGTTTGGGCTCATTTAATAATCAAGCTCGATCCCGAGCTCTATACAAAAAGCTTGTTTAGGCACGCGAGCCTAAACGAGCCCTAGAAATATATACGTATATATATTTTCTATACGTATAACCGTGTTAACGAGCTCGAGCCTTGTGTTAACGAGCCGAGCTTTTTGTTAACGAGTCGAGCTCGAGCTCAAGCCTTTTATATATAAACGAGCCGAGCTCGAGCTCTGGCAGGCTCGGACTCGGCTCGGCTCGGTTTCACCCCTACGTATATCTAATCTAACCTAAGACCGCCTTTTATAGGCTAAGGAGTCCTTTACATAATACAATACGTAACCTACAAGATAAATATCTTTTCGATATTTATCTAATACAAAACTAGCAGTGCTTATAATACATTAGCAGTGGTTCTATATTACTACTAGCCGCGGTTTCTCATCAGCAGTGGATTCATTCTTCTGTCCGTGGTTTCATTAACTCTGTCCGTTGTTCCAACACTTAGAATAATTCATGATCCGAGGAACCTAAAACCCAACATAAACCAAAGCTAATTTTAAACACAAAACCTGATTTAGAATGAACCCAACCAACCTCCCCTTGGTTCACTCTTTTATTAATGAAATCAATTGCTAAGACAGCAAGTATGTTTACAATACAGAAACTGAAAAATACAAAACAATTGAAGGGTTTTCTCGAACTCACAATCACAACAGAACAATGAGAGAGGCACACGCTCAGAAAGCACACAGAGATATGTGAAAGTTATGAGAAGAATAAGCTTGACTTGAGCTTTTATACTCTTGACTCCAGATGTTACACTTTGCTCCCTTGAAGAATAAACACGGGAACACCTTTAGCACTTCATCTTTGGAGAAAGAACATTTAGCCCCTTGTAGATATAAGATAAAGCTTATAGTTCAACAAGCTTACTCCTTTATAGTTTATACTATACCTTAAACATCTCATAACGTTTTTTTGTAAGATATTAATTTGCATATCCAAAAAATTGACAAAATTCAAGGCACTATGTTTAATATCACTATTTCCTCGCGGGTTGGTTTTAACTTTTCCATCGAAAAAGCTGAAATAAAGATAAGAAACGTCATAGATGAATTAAATCAAACCATTGTTGAATCTATAGCTAATTTGTTAGTTAATAGTTAATGAAATTACCTTAGAATATGATGTAGAAAATGCATGTATCAACGTGAACTCAACTTAAGTGATGTTGTGATGAAATCAATAGAAAACATTAATATTGTGAAGGACGTGGTACAAATGAGGTAGATTTGATGTTTTTCTTGTTAAAACAACGTAATTTTTTTATGGTTTCACATGTAAGATTAGATGTGAGACAACCCCATATTCACTATCCTCAAACGTCATATTTAAGCATTCCATTAATTAAATCAGTTTCTTTTTTGGTACATATCATATCTAACTAACTTGTGCTATAAACGTACATGTTAAGAGTTAATTAAGACACGTAATATTTGAGATTGCGTTTTCTTAACATTGATCTAGTTAAGAAATGTGACTATGGAGTTATGGTCTTTGGTGCAAAACTGGGTGAAATGGATTGGAATGCTGCTGTGAATATTGATGCAGTGTGTGCAGATGAATTTGTTGGCTGTTTTTCTCTGATAGTGTTATCAGAGTTATGTCTAAAGATGTTAGTGTTCTCTGATATGGGTTTGTCCAATATCTTTATTGAATTGTTTAAATTGTTTGTAACTTTTGATTGACGAAATAATATATTTTCACTCTTTGCACAAAAAAACAAAACACCAGGCATTTAGAGGTCGGCCCATGAACGGTATTATCTTCCTTATAATATTGTGGATCATGATTCCCACTCTCGTCAGCATAGTTTGCAAATTGATCTTTACCATTCAACGGACAATGAATTGTTGCCTTAAAATCTTCACATGATGCATCCGACTTGCTGAAATGGTTATTATGATCTACCGGATGTGATTTCAATTTTCAAGTACTCATTCTTATTACAATCCATGACGATTCAACAAATTCTTGAGAAAAATGCAAATAAAAATTAGGGTTAACTCAGAGGCATGTAATCAAAGAATTGACAACTTACTCACAGAGCTAACTCAAAGGAACCGAGACACAAATTATAGTAACAATCATACGAAATTGAGTAACTAAAGAACAAGCATAAAATTCATTATGTGCATTTAACGCGAAATCATCATTTTCTTATAAAACGTCAAATATTCACGTATATCCGATTAGGTAATATGAGTAATATGTAGTTAAAATCAACATTTAGGACTCTCAACATCAATCTTTACATGATCTTCGTGATACTTTGGTCCCCAGATACATAATAATCAGAATATACATTGGTCATATAAGATCAAATCAATGTTTGTTGAGTTTGAGTTTCAGTATACTTTCTTTAAAGGCAGGCGTGTGCAATTTCTGTGTTGAAACCAATTACCAAACAAATGAAATTTGAAGATTATCACGCACTAACCCTTTAAAATAAAATTTGAGAATTGGATTGATTTGTCGAATTTTATGTTTGTTAATAGGTTGGTTTAAGGTTGGAACAATATCAGAGCCATAAAATATATCGAGATGGTGTGGCATTCTTAGGGTATCCATATACATGTAAGAAAGTGCAACGTAAAACACCTCTAATGGCAACAATTTGTGAGTTTAACTTTCAGAATTAGCAAACCACAAAAAATTATGTTAAAACATAGAACAAGTACATTATTAAAATGCAACACAAAGTGGAACTCTATCTTTTTAATTTGCTATCAAGGAGTTCCTGTCGTGAATGAAATATAAAGGAGTTGTTGCCGATTATTTGGCAAAATATCACTATCCAAAACCATACATCAAAATGAATTTTAGTCACAACACATGTCACTTTTTTGAGCCAAAAATCATTGATGGTTCAAAAATTATATTTTGGCCAAACTGGCACAACCCTTAGTGGTTGACAAAAACAGAACTGGCCCACCATTAACCAAACAAAACTTATGACCGATATCAACCAAAAATTGGGAATGTGTTGTTACTTAGTGCGGAGGGTGTGGTCATAGGTTTTCCCTCGTCACATCAGCTCCACATCAAGTTTTTTTCTTTCTGAAAATTTCCCTTCAACTTTCCCTCAACCATTGCAGCACTCTCTTTCTCTTCCATTAATTTTTTTCTTATTTTTATCATTAAAACTACCCCCAAAACACAATTACTATTCCCAATACACACACAAATAATAAAATAATATTTCTGTTTCTTAAAAGTTTTTGTCATGTTTTGTTATTTCAATCGGGACTCTAGTCCCATCATAGAATGTTTCACATGTTCTCCAGCTATGCATGATATGGATTTTTATGAGGTCCCGCTGACATGTCACCTATCTTTTGAGGTTTTCCGCTCGAAACCCTCCACCGTTATGTTTCATCTTAGACAAATAAAAGATTAATTAACATAAAATATAAATTGTTACATAAATATAATGGGTGGAAAATATCGAGCACGTATTTACATTTGTGTATAACAAAGATAAATGTCATTAATTAATATATATATATATATATATATATATATATATATATATATATATATATATATATATATATATATATATATATATATATATATATATATATATATACTAAATGGCATTTGAAACGGCGTTGTGTATGTGTATGGGCTAACTATTTTTTTTTCGGCCTGCTACATGTCAAACAGCCCAGTTACCTTTTTTCGCTGATAACTATACACTTTTCTAGAATCTGCCACACACTTCTCTCTTTCTCATTCTTATAAAAAAAACCATAGTGGTGTGATAGATGCTAATGGGGAAGAATTAGATAAAGTAGGGTTGTAGAGAGGTTGGTAAGTGGTCGTTCTTATCAAAAACCAGATCGATGCTAAAGTAATCTAAAGTGAAGTCGGGTTGTAAGTTTTGGTTTTTCGTAGTTATATACATGAACAGTTTCATGAGCGAGAAGATGCTTGGTTTGAAAACATGATGTTACTTACATAATTTTTTTATTATTAATTTTAGTTGTTTGTATTGTATGCGTAATCGGTTAAAATGTTTGTTGATTATGTGGTTCATAAGAATTACGATTTCGTATTAATTTTGTGTTCTGTTTTAATTTAAGAGGGTTTTATGAAATCAGGAGTGTTTGGATTTGGGATTCTTGTAGTGAATATAAAGGTGTTTTGGATAGGGGTTTCGTATTAATTTAGGGGTTTTTTGTGGAACGGTTCATGAGAAGCCGAAAAGTTGAAGTTCATAGTTTATGATTGTTATGTGCTCTGAAGTGAATTTGAGCTACCAGAATAGTTTTTAAGATTGCTGAAATAACGACATTCAACTAAACCGAATTTAAGCTACTAGAGTAGTGTTTAAGGTTAGTTGTATTTAAGTTGGATGTAGCTTCGGTTTAGTTTAATATAGACTCTAAAAATATACTTGCTTATATTATCAGGTTGATTATGTAGCTTGAGTTTAGGGAATCGATGTGGTTGACCAAACATCCAATTAGTTGATTCCTGCTTATTGTTGTCCATTAAGGTCAAAATGAGGAATAAATTTTCTTTTCATGATAAGGAACATGGAGTATTTTAGATAATTAGATATATTTGGGATTGAAAACTTTCATAAATCATGATTATGCACCGAAGAACATTGAATGATTTTGAGTGCTAATGATAATGAAGTTTGCAAGATACCATTTGTTCTAATTATTGATAGAGACATGTATTTGTTAAAGTTGTATCTCAAAAATCTCTAAAATTGGTTTGCTTTGGTTTTAGGTTCTGTTGTTGGCTTCAGCTTCGATAAGCTACTGAAAGTAAAAGAGATATGTGGAAAGAACGACGGGATAATTCTTAAGCATTATCTTTGCAAGGTATTTGTTCTCTTGCGTCTTTAAATAAAAGAAATTAAGTATTTATTTCTTTTGCTTCTTTAGATAAAAGAATGACATGATAATTCTTAAGCATTAGCTTATACAATGGTATTGACACTCTTTACAACACGAGTTTTTGATGCTTACCACATGCTCTGGTGATGCGTGCATACATTTTGTGATGCTGGCTCTCCCTATACCAGGGGCACATAAGGTGTCGTCATTTCATCTGCCATTCAAATTGGTCTCTTTTAGTGGCTGTCATGAGCATGTACGGTTCGATAAAACTGAGATGCTCCGTATCTTGGCGAGGCAATTTATTACTTTTGAAGCCATGGTGGATGTATCCTCTTTGTAGGTTGTATCTCTATTTGTACTAAATGACATTTGAAACGACGTCGTGTATGTGTATGGGTTCATTGTTTTTTTTCGACATGCTACATGTGCAGTGATCCAATGCCATTTTCGGCCCATTGTCAATAGGAAATATTGCCCTGCATTTGAGGTTCTTAGTAGTATTTGTTACAAATCGCAGAGGTTCCGCATGTTTCTCATCCTAAATCTCACACGAATGTCACCGGGTAATACGCATCATGAAGTTTTATCTTCCTATTTATTATCCATATACATTAAACCGTCTCTTTCTCTATTCACCATGTTCCATATATTTCTCTCTCAATTCATCATGTTCGATATATGTCTTTTGATCTTGGGGGCTTGCTGAAATTAGATATTGTCACATCGGTGAAGATGTTGGTTGTGTCGGTCGAAAACTCATCAAATTTACAAGACGCATGGAAACATAAAGATATGTAAAAAATTATTTATATTAAATCTAATCGGAAATCAGGGTTTTGGTAGAATTTAGGGGTTTTACTAATTTTGGGTTTATTTATAAGTTTTGGGTATTTTATAGATTTTTTGTTTGTTGCCTTGCATTTACTGCCGTTTAATTGGCTGATGATTCACTCATGTTTCTTTTGCTGATGTTCACATTCTACCGAACGCTTATTAGTATATGCTTATTGCAGTTTTGTTCATTTTTTTATATTTGTATATTGTTAGTTGTGATTGTAAGAGGCTGTGATGCGTTTCAGTGGGTTCGATAAAATTGAGATGCTCCGCATGTTGGTGAGGCAATGTATTATGTTTGCAGCCATGGCGAATGTGTCCTTTTTTCGATTGTTCCCTATCTGAGCCTCTTATACAATGGTATTGACACTCTTTACATCATGAGTTTTTTATGCTTACCACATGCTCTGATGATGCGTGTCTGCATTTTGTGATGCTGGCTCTCCCTATAACCGGTACACATAAGGTGTCGTCGTTTCATCTGCCATTCAAATTGTCTCTTTTAGTGACTGTCATGCGCATGTACGGTTCGATAAAAGTGAGATGCTCCGTATCTTGGCGAGGCAATTTATTACTTTTGCAGCCATGGCGGATGTATCCTTTTTGTAGGTTGTATCTCATTATGAGCCTTTTGTAGAACCATATAAACACCTTTTGTGGCACGCGTTGTTAATGCTTGCAATTATATACATTAACATTTAAGGTGTATTGGGGTTGGGCTATTTTTTTTTAAACATTAACACATTAGATCGCTTTTCCTTCTCATTACATGATGTTCGATATCCGTTGTTTCACTTTGGGAGCTTTTGGTTTTGTATATATATATATGTATATATATATATATATATATATATATATATATATATATATATATATATATATATATATATATATATATATACCGTGGAAAACTGTAGGGTGAATAGTTTACCAATTAAAAACTTTGTTTTGAAACTTATTTTGAAGATCAATTGATATCGATCTTTGATATGTTAGTGAAATATACAAACAATATATAAAGAGTAGATAAGGAAAGAAACAATCAAACCACAATAAGTTGTTTATAGTGGTTCGGTCTACAAGGACTCTTTTTCCTTGCCCTACTCCACTCAAAAAACTTCACTAGTCAACAAGCTCCTTTCACCGGCGGAGAAAACCTTTACACTTCGCTTACACACTATTTCCGACACTAAGCTAGATGTCGAGTTCTTTTAAGGAATAAAATACTAACCACTCACACTCACAAGTTTATGATGGTTTGATACAACAATGAAGTATGAATCAACACAAGATCATACAACAACTAACAAACAAGACTTCCAACTTCGTTGAAGCTTGAATGTGACTTGATCTTCTTTGCTACAAAAGAGATCACTAATATGATATGAAACCGAGTTAGAAAGGTTGAGAAGAAATGTATGAGTATGATGAAAGGATGAAAAACTACTTGGTTTGACTTTACTATTTATAGCTAAAACCATCAAAAAGACCACGGACCCCTTGAAAGGGTTCCGTCCATTATAAGATTTGGTGTCATTGATGTCCGACAAAGAAGATATCAAAATCTTGCCAAAGTCAACCATATCTCATGCAAGATTGTAGAAGATATGAAGAGCCCAAATCTACATAAAATATCTAATGAAATCTCAGAACGATTTCCACGATGCATCACATGATGTCATGTGTTTGTTTTTCTATTTTAGAAATATGCAAATACATAAGTAATGTTTAGTTTTTAAGAAACTAAAACATTCTAAAAACTACTATCATACATTATGGTTTAAAGTCATATTAAGATATGATTATTCACAATGTAAATGTTTGAGTGATGAAGATATTATTTGAAATGCATCTAATATCTATTAAACTTGACAAACTTTAAGCTTTATAAAAATTAAATTTACTTTTGTCGTTAACAAAACTTCGGTAAAGATAAAAAATATAAATAACGCTTAATGACTATATTTTATTAATAATATATATATATATATATATATATATATATGGAAAATATTAAATACAATTAATTGTAATTTAATCACAATTTTGTCACTAAAAACGTGGCCCTCGATTATTTTTGTGGTCCCGATTCTTTTATGCGGTCCCGTAATCATCAATACAGATTTTTAATGGAAGGATTAGTATTAATTTGGCTACAAAAATCAGAATGTTTATCCCCATATATATATATATATATATATATATATATATATATATATATATATATATATATATAGGGAGGTTAATGTGAGAGATAAATTAAAACAGTAAAAATGAGAACCAATCTTGTAATAAACATTGTTTAAGGGTATTTTCGTCGTAACAGCATTAATATTTTAAATGCCTTTTTTCATGTTTGACTAATAAAATTTGTTCTATATCATCGTGCATGGTACATGGGAATAAATTTTTTTAATGACTTTTACGAATCGTGTGTATTAATGTGTATTAATTTAAATAAGAGAGAACTTTTAATAAATAATTTAATATTATGCATTTGTGGTACATGAGTTTTCAACGCATCAAAAGTTTGTTTCTTTTTCCAAACCATTTTTATTGTACAATTCTTGTCGTACACGAATTTTAAACCCCATTTTTTAAGAAATATTGGTACATCACTAGTACACAAGCTTAGGAATTCCATTCTAATTTATTTATAATATTCTTTTAACCATTCAATTATAATTGTTCCCAAAATTAGATCATTAAACAAACAATCAGTGTGTTACACATCGGTTCATGAATAATACACATCAACTCGCTAGTGCACTAGTTCACAACAGATTGTGGGTATCAACTCGCTAGTGCACTGGTTCACAACAGATTGAGATTGTGCGTATCAACTCGTTCGTATCATTATGTGGTTGAGTTAACAAGACAGAGACACATCCTTCTTGACTGTTACACATCGGTTCATGAATAATACACGTCGTTTTAGACTCTTACAAACACGCACTTGTGACTGATGCAATCTACTATACAAAAACTGATACAGAACCAAATACCTAAAATCTTGACAGAAACTTATAAACCAAATTGAAACAAAAACAACCCATTAAATAGCAGCTGATACTTCAATGATACATTCACGGGGTCGTTAGCTTTACTTCCGAGGACCGAGGACGGTGGTTGAGTTTACAATTTAAGGGATGGGACATGTCGGTTAGTCGATTGTTGTTTCATCTTTAACCATTCTTTAATGTCGATCTACACAAAATACAAAATACTTGAAACTTTTGATACACAAATGGCAAGCCATTTGGTCATAAATTCAGATATGAAATCCTGTGATACACACAAAATATAAACTAGATGATGTACCTGAATTTGGTAATTGACAATATGCTTTGTTACAGATTTTGCACCTTGTTTTGGTATCCCATCTTCACCAGTAATCTTCTCGAAAAGTCCTACACAAAGGCTCGTGTGTGTCCCTTATCACACGAATTTTCATACGACATATCTATATGAAACAAAACATAAACTAAAGCAGTGGTTGACAACAAAAGGAATATATGTCTAACTTTTGAATAATACATGATGTTTCAGGGCAATCTTATCAAGTACTAAAGCACACATTAGTAAAATACAAACTAGATGTATCAATGAACCACTCCAAACGGATCTGATATCCGACATTAACTAGATGTATCGGATTCCAGGGACACAACCCGACTACAAATGGTGTTTCCGTTGCTACACGAAAAAAGTAAACACTGATAACACGAAAAACTTTTGATAACAAACTCGGATCATGCAAGTATTGATAACAAGAAAACGTAAACCCAGATCTCGTTGTTTGCACATAAGATCTTGAATATATATATATATATATATATATATATATATATATATATATATATATATATATATATATATATATATATATATATATATATATATATATATATATATATATATATATATATATATCAAAACAACAACAAAAATGGGTTGCTTCGGTTATAATAAAACTGATACAAACACCAAATCAGAATCAGGATAATCAATCCATCCCCTCCTCCAACAATAAAAAACCGGTTCATGTGAAAATGGATTCCCAGATATGACAACTCGAAAACCTATCATATAACAAAGCCCAGATATGTTAAAAATATATATAAAAAATTGATATTAATAACAGCTAATTATTGTTGGAATTTTGAACCGTGATACACTGTAGGTATAGAAGCGGAAGGTGTTGGAGTTTTGAAGGTGGGCGAAGGGTGGTTGTGTTCGCCAGGGAGAGTGAAAGGCGATGTTAGGTACCCATATTCAGGCGTCGGGTTGAGGTTCGTTTACCCAGATTTCGGTGCAAAATTTTTCATGAGAGAAGAACAGAAAACGACGGTCGCCATGAACTCCGACGAGCATAGCAGATTCCAGTGATATAGAAGGCACGGGTTAGAGTTTGTATGCGTCTGAAGCATATGTCATCGGAAACATATTTTGGGTCGCCGGAAAATGAGATGTGGAGGAGGAGAGATTTGTGGGAGGAAATGAATGGGAGGCTCGTTTTTGGCGTTTTAGGGTTATGTTATTTAGTGTTAGGGGTAAAATACATGTAATACCCTTTTAACTATATGTCTAATTTTAGATATTTTTAATAACCAAATCCACTTGTCATTCATTGATTGGGTTCTCATTTTTATAATTTTAAGAAAGTTCTCATTTGATCCCAATTATATATATATATATATATATATATATATATATATATATAAGAGGATCCAATGGTAAGAATTTAAAATAAAGTGCCATGGTTGACCAAACCACGATTTGAGATGCAACGACTTGTATTTGATACATTTCATTCACATGATGCAACATCCCGAGTTCGAAAGTTAATTGATGTATAGAAGGTGCAAATTGATTTTTATGATTTCTAAGACGTGCAGGAGGAATAAAAATAAGAGAAATCGTGAAACGATCTAATATACGTGATACGCATCCGATTAAAAGCTAGAAACACACTACGACGCGTTATAACGATCTAATATTTTTGGGACGCATCTAATTTAGCGTCATTGATCTCTTGATTTGTGGTTATAATTCTTCTTATTACTTCTTATTTTAAGTAATATTCTTATTTGATCCTAACTCTATATATATACATATATATATGTATATATATATATATATTCATATATATATGTATATATATATATATATATATATATATATATATATATATATATATATATATATATATATATATATATATATATATATATATATATATATATATATATATATATATATATATATATATATATATATATATATATATATATATATATATATATATATATATATATATATATATATATATATATATATATATATATATCTTGCTACAATCCTTCATAAAAATATACTAAAGATCAACCTGACCATAAAGAATCAGACTCAAAAAACAGACCACAAAGATCAGAGACCATTATATATAACACAATTAGAATATCACTACAATAAATTAGCCTAATATATTCCATATATATATATATGATAGATATTAGCTACAATTTATCGTAGCTAATTGGCTAAAATTTCGCCATATAATACGGGTCCCCGATTTTTCAAGGGTCCCGATTTTTTCTATGGGTCCCGATTCATCAAACAGAATTTATAATTTGATCAGAAATTTAATGGCTACAAAAATCAAGTCAAACTATCTCCATATATATATATATATATATATATATATATATATATATATATATATATATATATATATATATATATATATATATATATATATATATATATATATATATATATATATATATATATATATATATATATATATATATACTAGTGGCAAAACCGTCCGATGGACGGGTATGACTTGTGGTTTTTATTTTTAGGATTTAGTAGAACAAATATATATTAAAAGTTAAATGAAACGGTTAATATCTATAATTGATGTTACAAAGTGGTACGCAAGAGCAAAGTATACAAATTAAATGTTTTTTGGTGCAGTGGTTTGATATGTATGTTGTTGAACTTATAGCCCATGCTTTTAGAAGATCATATTCAATGTGTCCTGATGATGTGTTTTTAAGTGGTCCTTATTGATTATTACATCTCAAATGGCATTATACATTTTCAATAACATTGACTTACCTGTGAAGTAACTGATGGTTGAGTTGTCAAAGATACAACCGTGAATGTGTTGTGGCACATGACCAGGGCCCCTTTTTGAACCATTGTAGCGACTCTGCATTAAGCACATCATAAGATTTATTAAATGACCCCGTAAAAATATATAGTATAAGCTATAGACTAAGACAAATTGTAAATTAGAGTCGGCCTTACCACAATAATGAATTAGTTTATTAATTCAATGTGCCTTCTTACCTCCAAACCAAACTTATTGGCTTAAGAGTTCACTCTTGCTCTTAGAATCTCAATCACTGCAGACAAAGTATCCAGCGCTGGTTCATCATCATTTATGCCATTGCATTTTGTATGTCTCCACACATTGCACTCATCGCAGCCACCATCCTCTTCCAAGATCATCACGAGCCCACACAATCACTCGACCTTTGATTCCATTGATACCCATCACCACCCTCATACTTCAAAGACCAGATCCAAGTCCAAATTAAAACCTCTAAAACAAACTTGCTCGCCGCCAACATCGCATATATGATAGCAACACATCGTCTGCATCCCTTTAACCCCCGCTTGACTCACTACAAAATGATCCATTAGACAATATGTATCCTAAGCGCTATGCGCCTTCTCTCGGGCCATTAATTGTCATCCACGGTGTCACCATTACCACCTCGCCAAGTGGCAGTGGACGAGTCAACTCGGTTTCCAGCCCATCAAAACTCGATAAAACCCGACCTGTCAGTAACATTAGCTCCTTGGTTCCTACACCAAAATCCCATTCTTTCACAGAATATTTACTGTTAAATAAGACTTAACATGCTCGAGTCATTGAGCTCCATCACGGGTAACCCAGTAAAACATTCCTATAAATAAATAACATATCTTTATTAGGATCTCCTCTTTTCAAGATCAAGTCTTCAACTTTATGGTCTCAAATGTTAAATTCTATCAAACGGAGTTTTTGTGTGTAACGATATGGTTCCCAATCTTCAATTATTGATCGATTTCAACACGAAATCTATTAAACCTGTGTCCCGATATACTTGTTAGCCATATCCTCAAATATTTGCGTGACATTGCTTTAATTTTTCCATGATTCCCAATCTTGTGCTCTTTCAAAATATTTGCAATCACTGAGCGGCCTTCTCGAGCCTCTCCTTAGGCCATCTCGCTTCCAAATTAAATAATGATGACACAGATTGAATATTCTTAGAATCATCTGCTACCTTACAAATCTCAAACTCGACCAACTGAGTGCACGAGTTGACTACTCATTGAATAATGTAATTCTAAAACCTCAAAACATTGATTTATTTCAACACTCATGTATCAAGTGTAGTGAGCATCAAAATTGGTGTATTGAAATGTACAAGCAGATAAACAGTAATACTCCATTAGTAATCCAAAACAATCATAACTTATAGCATATCTAGTGACAGATATTCAATAAGGTTCTTACACATAGACTAAAATGTCGAACTCGATCAGTCGGTCTTGATTCGATCTTATCTTTAAATACATATTATTGATACTTGACGGATCCGAATGCTAAACAAGACACTATTTTGTTCAATCATATTTCAACAATATAATCACTTGATGGTGATGTAGCGATTAGTCCCATGCTTAGCCCAAGGTTCTTAAGATCAACTGGATTCGACAAATCGTGTCCTTCACCGTAAAGTTGATTTATTAACTTATTAAAAACACTTCCACTCATCTTTCTACCACCAACACGCATGTCATTTATTAGGTAGTGATGGGAGCGGATAAATAGACAAGAGTAGTTGTGCAACACCACCAACGCCACCCAACATTACCCCACTTGTAACATGGCCTAAAAACACCTGCATACCGAACAAACCAACATAGGCATAGTTGTATCATCATACGTAACTCGGTTCAACCCAAGATCTTGATCCTTCCACTCTTGTTTGTTCGACCCACCATCGCCACTATCCCAATCACGGAGTCGCATACAAGACCTTATTCAAATCATCACATTCAAGTTTCACCTTTCTTGATCGTGAAGTCTTTTTAGTGGCGGTTATTGTTTTGCTCTTTTTGGCGATTATTGCAAGGTGGCGATGGCATTGTCACGCTCCATGATTGCATTGTTTGCTTGCTCGCAATAGGCGAGTCTCGCTGGAGGAGTGCTATGTCACGCCAACGGAGAGTCGTTTTTTTCGACATAGCTAAGTTTCTTTCTTGAATGGATGCATTCCGTTAAGCCATTATTGTCATTATTTGCTTCATTGATGGTTGGTGCTGCATTAGCCACTGAATAAAAGAAATCATTAAGAACCCGGGGGAGGTCAAGGCTGGAACTGGAAATATGCATGGATATAAGTACGATACCTGACCCTGAGTTGCTTTTGTCTACCATCTTCACGATGATGTCCATTGTCATCCATTTGAAATACGAAAGTTTTAACTTTGTGATATCAAACCTCAGTTGTACATAAAGCTATGATTCAAACTGGATCTACCTTCAACTGAAAATGGAAGCATGTCACGACTTTTGAAAGATTACAAACAAAAATATGATAACCAAAAAACAAATCTCGCATGATAGAAAAATTTGCTAATATATAGCTCACTAATGAAAGAATCTTACTGGAGTTTCACCCTTTACAATAGGCGAAGCTTACTCAGGATCAGCAGGTTCACAAACGTAATCGAAATTGTTAATTGTAGAATGTCATAACATGAGTATAACATACTTGTGTATTGTAGAAATTTTGTCTTTTCGGGGGATGCTTATACTCCAACAGAGAACACAGCTCGAAAAAAACTTAATTTTTATTCATTAATCCCATTGAATAACTCTGACCAATGTATAACAAGGAAAGTATCACAATTTAAAACAATTTTTTCACATCAGTAAATTGAGTATAAAACCTAAGTTCTAAAATCATTTATTATTTCCATTTGTACAATCAGACTCGAGACTGCGTATGCAAGCTAATTCATATAGTTTCAACCTCACATCATATCCTAACATTACTAATTCAATAAAATAACGATATGACTTATTGATGTCTGATATAACTATAAAGTGAAAAGCAAAGCAGAAAATTTGAATCTTAACTTAATAAGGAGCTCTAAGATAAGTGTATGAAGTATGAACCGGAAGAGCATGACCTCTGCGGGTTTTATGCTGTTTCATCCTGTTGATTATTATGCGGTATCTTTTCTAGTAAAAGTGTAATGTTTTTGTCTTTTATATTCACGTATAGGATGAAAGCATAAGAAAAATAATGCAACCATTAACATACTTGCAACTGGTACGGGTGGTCTGTCATTGTTTATAACTGGACAACCATGTAAATACGTGGTTCATGTACTTACACCTGTTAAATTACGTGTTATACATACCATGCTCATCTGATTGTGCTGATGCAGAGCAAGTGCGGTTAGAAAACCTTGCTGCAACCTTAGCTGGTACAAACGTCGAACTGCCTTTTACTTGTTGTTTGGCCGCGACAGCTCCCTTTTCTTTTAGCATGAAAACTGATTCAGCCGACGTATTGTTGTAATGAATGACTGCAAAATACACTATGTGACAAAATATTACTACAATAAAAAAATTGCAAAAATATAAGTGAAAGTCAAGTATATATGCATAAGAATATATGCGAAATGCACCTGAAATCATATCAAGTAAAATAATCTGCCGAATTTGTCGAACAGAGGTCATAAAAACAATTTTATTTACTCACCTTGACTCATAGAATGTAGGTTCTCGGTATTTTTATGTGTTCCACCTAAGTGCAGGCGCGTTATTCCGTCTGCAGCTGTAGCAATAAGAGTTAAAAAAAAGTTAGCATAGTCAGAATCATTGCGTACATGTTCCGTATATATGTCCTGTGTATTAAACTTTTTCTTACCCTGAATAGATAACCGAGCTACATACACATGGACCATGTAACTAATCTCTGTGCAATGAAGTGTGTGTTCCCAGACTCGGTAGCACAGAATCCCTGACGTCCAACGACCTGTCCAAGATATTAGGCATTCCATCTCAATTTTGCCACTTCTAGAGGTTTGCAATCAACAGGTTTAAGTTCTTACCAATCAGTATCTTAGTTTAAATTTTTACCCGATAAGTATCTCAATTTAAATTACTAAAATTCTTTATATCATCTCAACAATCTAACACAAGTTAATGTTGGTCTCAAGTTTTCAAATTGAGATAACATAAATAAACTCAAGAGTAGCACAATGACCAAATCATTAGAAAGATTAAACATAAAGATTAGCTAGTTGACTACCAGACCTGCATTGTGCTACGATCCAGTTACTCGCTTTAATTATATTAGGAGTAATGTGACTTACCAGGTGTTAGATCACGATGAATGATCCTGTAGGCATTTAAGCACTTCATTCCATGAGCTTTATCAAGTGCAAACCCAATCGCCACACGTGTATCCAAACTTCCATGGCCAAATCCTTTAGGTATTTCCGTCTCACCAAATCTTTACATTCCTTTAGTATCCTGACAAATAAAGATTTATCACTGGAAGTAGAAAGGGCTGCTAAGTAGCGTCCATGTGCCTAGCCAGAAAGAAATAAGTATTTAGTATCAATAATTAAAAATAAAGGTGACGACTTTGACCAATCTACTTATAGACTTGGTCATTGTCAATCTTAAACACGGTTTCAGATAAATAATAAAACGAGCCAAACGGGCTAAAAGTTCCTCAATACTTCATCTTTACAAGTGTATTTTGATACCCTTTAGTTGATTCTTTTGAATGCTATTACAAACATGAAACATCAAATGACCGTATATAACTGAACAATTTAAGATGAAGACACCAATTACTCACCTGTATTGTGGGATTGAAACTGGTATTTCAGTTCACCAGTTACTAACCTGTATTGTGGGATTGGAACTGGTATTGAGTTGTTAACTTGTTATCGGCATTCTATAAGTTCCATATATTGTTATATACACAGGAATCTTGACATTATTTTGTTAGTAGTTGACTCTGGTTTTATGCTTGACTTGGATCACATTTAGTATATTATAGTTCCTTAACTATTATGATGGATCTGGTTTGTGATGGTCACGTGATCTATGATATCGTATACTACCCTCCGACTTCTAAAACATCAATAGCAAGCAAACAGATATCATGGCGTATCACTTACCACGAGTGCACGATCTGTAAGAAACTTATTTCCAGCTTCTTGTAGCTCGTCCTTTGTTATGTACGCGCTACCATCTTCGCCAAAAAATAGAAAGTCGTAAGTTCGCCTCCTGCTCGTTCTTGTTCATGTGCAAAGCCACCGCTGTAAATTCACCGTAGATTATTGGATCAATATGTCATTGATCAAGATGTCAAAATTCATTTTCATAGTAGGACTCGCCTATCGCCCCGCCTCGATGTCGGGACTATTCGAGTCAGCCGCCAATTACAGATCTGCGCTTCAGTTCCTCTCTTGAAATTGAGAAGATGCAATTTTCATATGTTTCGAAAGTTTGAAATATAGCACAAGGTTTAACCCTAACCAACGACACTATTGAACATAGCAATAGGATAAGTTGGAAGGTGTGAAAACCAAATAAACATTTTATAACTTTGTTCTATAAAAACATTGACATCAAGAAAATGGAAAAGAAAAATCTTGAGGACCCAGACATTGACAATGAGAAGAGGCGGCAATTTTTCATCGCTTTGATTAAAGGGAGCTCAAGATCTCGGGCAATGTGGTTGGCTTTTCTCAAGATGTAAGAGAGCAACTCCAATTGGAGTATAAAGGCAGAATTAGAGCAGGACTTTGTTTTACTTCGCAACCGCTTGTTTAGTTAAATTATTATTTACATATCATTAGTATTTTAAAAGTGCAATAAGATGACATAATACTTGAAAACGTTTTCATCTCGAACCGTGAAGCTCGAGGGGTTGATAGCATACCAACATCCAGGGGTTGGATTCTCATTTGTACAATAAGTACATAAATAACAACAACATCATTTACCCTGGATCTCTGATCATTGTTTCCCTGAGCTCATGCCACTTGTTCTAGCACCCTCATCCTATCGCGTTCATTGTTCGTTTGTGAGCTCATGCCACTTGCCCCTGTGTTGCTACTAATACCTATCATAAATAAATGAGGAAGCCTACCATAAGTTTAACCTCTAAATTAAGATATTTAGCAGACGTAAGAATTGAAAAGGGGAAGATATCGACATGCTAGAAAAGAATCGAAAAGGGGAAGATACGTCATGCTAGAACCTGCTAGATGATATGTAGTGTACAAAAAGGCTGAAAATAAGCAGGTACGCGCCCGAAAAGTGATCCAACATTTGCTTGAGCAGTTCTCTGATTCCTTGCATCCACTTATAAACAGTTTTCTGTAAAACAACCCAACATCAGCATTGTTCCCATCTTACTTGCCCTGTAAATCAAGCATTGAAGTGAGTAGTGGTAAAATATTGCAGCTTTAACCTGTTATGAAAACGGTCCAGAATAACTAATCAATTACACACTTCTTTATTCATATAACCATGTGTATGCATATACATGGTTATTGACACTCCATTTGAATGTATACTTGAAAATTGAAGTGGTAACTTACGCAACAAAATTAAGTAAACATGATGGGTGAGGGCAAAATCGTATGATATGGGGACACATCTCTGTGCTTGTGTTTCCTATAGTAGGTCAATAGTCTTTTGAAACCACGTTGAGCATTTTGGATGATATTTGACCGATTCAATTACCTTTTCAATAGCTCGCAATGATTGTAACAAACCGGCATGCATCAAGAAGAACATTTTCTTCACTTTAGAGCGGCATTTCACACTGCAATGCCACAAACTGAATATTAGAAGACCGATGTAGATGCTAAATCCATCCAGATCATAATATCACGTAAAACTATGTTTTTGTATGTTTCAAGTAAGCATGTGTTTATCCAAAATAGAAAAGATAATATATATTGTTTTTCATTCTTAACCGATGGAGATGATAGCCGGCCTACTTAGAATGTAACAAAATTATGAAATTTCATCATATATAAACTTGGGTATTCGAATTAAGAAAACCATGAGCGTAAACATATAACAAGGCACCTCAAATGCCTACATACTATATGCCTACATAATGTATGACAATACAAAAAATTAAGTACTTAAACTCTAATTTATAAGTGCATAAGCGTAAAAAGTAAGCTCATATAATTTGGACTTGTAAGCTTGTGCTTCATAATCGCATTTTTTTCCTGTTTATTTTAAAACGGAAGGGCTTATATAAGCTTATTTTGGATATAATAGGCTTATATAACCGCATAAGTTTCAAAATAAGCTCATAAATTCACAAATAAGCTTAAACAAACACCCCTACCTAAATAGTATACCATATGAGTTGAATATTTTGACTTGACAGCAGATCACCTATGTCTAATTCAGGAAGAATCATGCAATGAAAGGAGTAGTAGGCTTATATGTGTAAGCAATTCTATGACCGAGCCAAATTTTCAAAAGACCCGTTACTCAAACCGATTTAGCCTAATCTCATGATGCTCTTGTTTGATGAGTTGTGAGATTAAGTAAAATCGGTTACCTAAAAGTCTTTTGAGGGTTTTGCTCGAGAATGGGAAGGCTTTCATCAAAACCCTAACCCCGAGAGACCATCACGAACCAATTCGTGGACCGAATTCCTTTTGGTGGGCAAATGTGACAACTCGTAATTTCATGTCATTTTACAAACTTTGAAAAATTCACTATTCATCTCGGGAATTTACTATTCACTGGTCACTATTCAAAATTTTACTATTCATCGTTTTGAAGTCGATTTGATATTTTGAAAGGGTATTTCAAAATTTTACTATTCACGAAACACTATTTATTCACGGAGAAAATCACTATTCATGAGTCATTATTCATCATTTTTCGTAAACTAGGTTTACGAGTATCAAATTCGCGTAACCTTAATGGATTAGCTGCGAATTCATAAACAATCATCAAGGACATTTCATATAGACTAGGTTTAGTCTACATATCATTAGCATCATTATCATCATATTAGTTCATGCATGGTTTTGCATTTTACATTAAACGATAACTTCTATTAAATAAACGATATCACAGAATAAATTATTTTGAACATTTGATCCAAATCTTTCAAAATTATCCCGATATATTTTTATACTCATATTAAGATTATAAAATAATATTATGAGTTTACCCGTGTTTTAAATTTATTTTGTATATAAATTGTTATATTTAAATAATTACGACGATTTTCAGTAAATACTACACGATAATTATTATTTCACCCGCTTTTGTAAGAAATTTATTTTATAATTTTATGAACTTTAAAATATCGTTTGGCTTGTAACAAAATTATTTCCGCACAAGTTGATTTTCATTTGGGACCTATACTTTGTAAACTCTAATTGTTTTAATAAATCAAACGATGTGTTTTCCAAACGACACTTTAGGTCGTTTAATATAACTATAACTTTGATGCTATGACACCATCCCCGTGAATTCCATTCACCGCAAAACATGTAATTGGGGTGTGATGATTGCTCAAGCTAGTCGTAAAATAGTGAATATCGAGTGTTAAGAAATGAATTCAACGGTTTTGGAAAGCTTGTATCATTATCTCAAAGTTTTAGCTTTTAAGTTTTTATCATAGAGGTCTCGATCATGGAGAAAATATAGGTAAAGTGGTACTTGTATCCAAAATATTGTTTAAGGGTGGTTTTCGCAAAGTTTAAGTGACCGATTTTATTCGTTACAACTCCGCTTGACGAACGGTTGGACATTTTGAAAAATATGCTAGGCTTAACTTACTTTTACTAGAAGACATAATGCTATAGAAAGTACTACATCAATGTTAAAACGACCTCAACATGGTCATTTGCGTAATGTTTGTCTAATAGAAATATATTAGTTTTGCTTAATTAATATAGTTACTGCAACTTTATTTAAACGCTGTAATTTAATCGTTACAAGTCCGCTTTCACGCTTTATATGTCCTTAGCTTTGTATTAAAGTATACTAATATATTTTGATAAGTCGACACATTTTATAACACTTAAAACTCATTTTTGACTCGTAAAAGGTAAAACAACATGCTGAATTTTCTGAATTTTATAGTTTTCGTCGTCAAATTTGAAAATATCATAACTTCTTCGTTATAACTCCGTTTTAACCCATTCAAGCGGCCACGTTTTCGTTTTAAAGTATATTTTCCAAATATCTAGCCCAAAAATTTTTACAATCTGTCAAAAATTCCAGAATTCGAAAATATGACCAGACCTTTAAATAAAGTTGTCGAAATGAGTTTTTCTCGCGCCAAACCTATTCTAACCAATTCAAAACAACTCCGAAGCTATTCTAATCCTACCATACACCTTCTTAGGGTGTCATGGGTTCCTAGACATCACCAAAGTGATGTATTTCAAGGAGTAATTATAGGATGATAATATATATATATATATATAACACTTAAAAACATTAAATGTGGTATAAACATCATTATGACTTGCATGTTTTTCTTAAATATGATGAAATGAACATAAACTAAATATGAAAGATGAACATGAACATGAGATGCTTACTAGTAACTTGATGAGGTGAAGTGAACAAAGGTTAATCCTAAACACCCTAGGTTTTTATTTCAGAACCTTAACTAAGAGTGTAACTAGGTTGATAAAAACTTGACTTGAAAATTTTTGGTGAACTCCTTCTTGATCCTATGGTGTGGCCGGTTATGTGGAGAAGAGAAGAAAGGATATTTGATTTTTTACACTTAGTATTTTGAGTTGTATGTGTAATTAGTTTGAGTATAATATGATATAATGGTAAGATATTTAGTAAGTTTTAAGTGACTCACCCCCTTGTGTCGACAAGGGGGTATTAGCATTTACTAAAACATTTTTTATTATTATGTATTTAAATGTATAAGTGTAAGTAGATGTGAAGTTAATTGAAGATAAGTAGTAACTTGTATACACATTTGAGCATTTAGGGTAGCGTTAGCTAAAAATAAATTTTAACGGGTCAAAATAAAATATATTGAAGTCATAACAATTATAAAAATACATTTCTTGCAAAATTTGAGTGAAATAATAATTATCGTGTAGTTTTTAAGAAAACCGTCGTAATTATATAAATATAACAATTTATATACAAAAATAATTTTAAAACATTGGGTAAACTCATAATATTATTTTTATCATCTTAATATGAGTATAAAAATATATTGGGATAATTTTTGAAAGTATCGGATCAAATGTTCAAAATAATTAATTACGCGATAGCGTTTATTTAATATGAAATTATACGTTTAATGAAAATGCAAAACCATGCATGAACTAATATGATGATAATGATGCTAATGATATGTAGACTAAACCTAGTCTATATGAAATGTCCTTGATGATTGTTCATGAATTCGCAACTAAACCATCATGCGCTTGAACATAAACTATGCATATTTTAGCAGTAGGTTGTAAACACACAAGTTGCAAGTTTTGTATGGGCGGAACTTGGAACTGAGTGGATTTGCAATGCCTTTGTTGCATGAACATTCTTTAAAGGTTTTTCAATCCTGCCAAACTCTATGAACTCACTTAACCTTTGTGTTGACACTTTTAGCATGTTTTATCTCAGGTATCTAAGGCATTCACTTCATGGCATGCATATGGACACATCATAGAGTCGCGGTGACGACGTGTCTCACTTGGGTTTTATGAACTTTAAAACATCGTTTGGCTTGTAACAAAATTATTTCCGCACAAGTTGATTTTCATTTGGGACCAATACTTTGTAAACTCTTATTGTTTTAATAAATCAAACGATGTGTTTTCCAAACGACACTTTAGGTCGTTCAATATAACTATAACTTTGATGTTATGATACTATCCCCAGAATTCCATTCCACCGCAAAATGTAATTTGGGGTGTGTAGCTTTTCGAGGCCATTTAATCACTTTCAAGAATTGTCAGATTATATTGTTTTGCGACGAAAAACTATGATTTCTTAATAAATCACTAAATGATTATCGTAGGATATCATTTCGACGTAAGTACTTGTAAAGTAACTTATAACTTGATAAGATGTTATAAACTTATTTTCGACAATAAACTTTATTTTCAAAGGCACAAGTGGTATGGATACCATATGAGTTTGCATGCACGACATTGTTTCACGACTTATATTAGATCATATCGTTCATAATAGGTCGCGGTCGAGAGTTGCGTCTCATTTCTGTGCATCCACTTTGTCATCTAACTATTGCAACAGGTGAGTTCCATAGCCCCATTTTTAATTGTTTTATAAACTCTTCGGGGGAGATACATGCTCAACTACTTGCTTTTACTTTACATTTATATGAACTTAAATATCTTTTGTTTCACTCTATGTGCGCGTAAGTAGATTATGCCCGAACTAAAATGATCACTATGTTATGAACGCTATTAGTTGAAACACTTTCCTTGATTTTGAACCCTTCGACATGTATATTTGAGCTCTTTTAAATTGATTCGGACCCTTTCACATATAAGTGAACACTTTGGACTTGATATGAACCTTTTGACATATAGTTAAACTCTTTAACTTGTACAAGGACCTTTTGATATATTTTAAACTTGTTTGACGTGATTTTGACGCTCGACTATCTTGAACCTTTTGATATTATTCGAGCTATTTGACTGCTCAACTTTTGAACTCGACTTAAATCTTTGAACTTAATTACGAACTTTTGAACGGAACTCTTGAACTTAAATACAAACTTATGACTTGTTTGAACTTATTGAACCGTACGTGTTATGACCTTGACCTAAAGTCTCCCATATTCGAGCATCACTATAAAGTCTCGCCTTATTGGTGGAGCGTTCTCAACATTCTCGCCTTATTGGTGGAGTGTGCAAAGTCTCGCCTTATTGGTGGAGCGTTCTCAATAATTCTCGCCTTATTGGTGGAGTGTGCAAAGTCTCGCCATATCGGTGGAGCGCTCTAAAGTCTCGCCTTATTGGTGGAGCGCTCTCAACAATTCGCCTAGGTGGTCGAGTGACAAAGGAGTCTCCCTTGTTGGAGCAAAGGCAAAGTCTCCCATGTCGGAGCATCCCTGAATTATTATATATGTGGTGCAATATTGTGAATTATTATGGTAACGTATACTTGACTAACTAGACACACTATATTTTGTGCAACGTAGAACCTAACATGGACTGAATTCAGGAACTGAATTCCTTTTTGGATGGGCGAATGTGACAACTCGTAATATCAGGTCATTTTGCAAACTTTGAAAAATTCACTATTCATCTCGGGAATTTACTGTTCACTGGTTACTATTCAAAATTTTACTATTCATCGTTTTCGAAGTCAATTTGATATTTTGAAAGGGTATTTTCAAAATTTTACTATTCACGAAACACTATTCATTCCCGGAGAAAATCATTATTCATGAGTCACTATTCATCATTTTTCGTAAACTATGTTTACGAGTATCAAATTCGCGTAACCTTAATGGTTTAGCTGCGAATTCATGAACATTTCATCGAGGACATTTCATATAGACTAGATTTAGTCTACATATCATCAATAACATCATTTCATATCGGTTCATGCATGGTTTTGCATTTTTCAATTAAACGCTTATTTTCCTATTAAATAAACGCTATCGCAGTAAACATTATTTTGAAACATTGATCCGACACTTCCAAAATTATCCTAATATATTTTTATACTCATTTTAAGACTATAAAATTATATTATTAGTTTACAGATGTTTTCAATTTATTTTATATATAAATTGTTATATAAATATATTTACGACGGTTTTCAGAATTCAACTCGATAATTATTATTTCACTCAATTTTTGTAAGAAATGTATTTTTATAATTTTTATGACTTCAATATATTTTATTTTGATCCGTTAAAATTTATTTTTAGCTAACGATACCTACAAGCTTAAATATGTACAAGTTATTAATTATCCTTAATTAAGTACATATTTACTCTACATTACTACACTTAATTATTACTAAATGCATCTACTTATTTTTTTTAAGAGTGTCGACCACCCAAGGATGACTCACACCCATTTGGGTACAAATATCTTCTATATTCATACATATATTATTTTATACTTACAACACATACACATAATATCTAGTGTGAAAAAAATTATCCTCCTTCCTCTCTTCCTCCATAACCGCCACATCAACAACACCAAGAGAAACCATTAATTTTGAAGTTCAAGTGTTTATTTAGTTCTATTAGTGATCTATGTTAAGGTTTTGAAATAAAACCTATAGATTAATAAGGTTTTCATCATCTTTTCACATAATCATTCAAGTAAGCATTTCATAATTTTATTACTCTTTCATATTCATATTTATGTTGTTTCATTAATTTTTGCAAGAAAACATGCATGAATTCCATGATCCATACCACTTTATTGGTTTTAGTACATATAATGAGTTTTAATTATCCAAATAATTATCCCTTGAAACATATCATGTTTGATGATGTTTAGGAACCCATGACACCCTAAGGAGGTGTATGGTAGGATTAGAATAGCTTCGGGCGTTGGTTTGAATTGGTTATAATAGGTTTTGCGCGAAAACCTCATTTCGACAACTATATTTAAGGGTCTGATCATATTTGTTAATTCTGGAAAATCCGACATTGGGTA
This sequence comes from Chrysanthemum lavandulifolium, assembly GCA_022545495.1. NCBI lineage: Eukaryota > Viridiplantae > Streptophyta > Magnoliopsida > Asterales > Asteraceae > Chrysanthemum > Chrysanthemum lavandulifolium. The sequence continues at coordinate 34,838,588 of CM040240.1, forward strand.
AAAATTTTGGACTATATATTTAGAAAATATACTTTAAAACGAAAACGCGGTCGTTGAACGGGTTAAAACGGAGTTATAACGAAGAAGTTATGCTATTTTTAAGTTTAACGATTTAAAACTATTTATTTTAAAATTCAAGATGTTGTTTTACCTTTTTACGAGTCAAAATGGGTCTTAAGCGTTATAAATGTGTTGACTTATCAAAATATATTAGTATACTTTAATCTGAAGCTAAGGACATATAAAACGTAGAAATCGGACTTGTAACGATTAAATTACACGTTTAAACAAAGTTGCAGAACTATATTATATAAGAAAACTAATATATTTCTATTAGACAAATATTACGCCACGAGGACCATGTTGAGGGTCGTTTTTAACATGGATGTAGTACTTTTTACAAAATGATGTCTTCTAGTAAAAGTAAGTTCGCCTAGCCTATTTTCCAAAATGTCCGACCGTTCGTCAAGCGGAGTTGTAACAAATAAAATACGGTCACTTAAACTTTGCCGAAAACCACCCTTAAACGATATTTTGGACACAAGTACCATACTTTACCTATATTTTTCTCCATGATCGAGACCTCTATGATAAAAACTTAAAAGCTAAAACTTTGAGATAATGATACAAGCTTTCCAAAACCGTTGAGTTTGTTTCCTAACACTGATGTGCACCATTTTACGACTAGTTTTTCAAGGCCGTTTAGTCACTTTCATGAAATTGTCAAATGACATTATTTTACCATTTAAAAGTTATAGTTTCATAATAAATCACTAAACGACTATCGAGAATGTCGATTCAACGTAAATACTTGTAAAGTATTTTATAACATGACGAGATGTCATAAACAAATATTTCGACGATAAATTCTATTTTCAAAACGCATAAGTGGTATAGATTACATGTGGATTTGCATGCACGACATTGTTTCATGATTTATATTAGATCATATCATTCATAATAGGTCACGGTCGAGGTTGCGCCTCATTTCAAGATTGCCATTATATCATCATTATCATTGCAACAGTGAGTTTTCATAGCCCCGATTTTATTCAAGTTTTTACTTTATTTCAAACCTACGGGAGAATACATTGCACATCATTTTTATTACGATACCAAGTATATCAAATTCATTACATTGCTTAAGTTACTTCATTGCCGATTGAATGTTCCCATTTCATAATCATGAACCGTTAATTTCATAGAAGCGAGGGTGAGTGGATAGATCTATCGAGGGTGACTCCTCCATCCGGGTTGGTGGATTCCAACCGTCACACCCCAAATTATCTGCTTTTGCAATGAATGGAATTTCGGGATGACCGTCATAGCATCAAAGTTATAGTTATATTGAACGACCTAAAGTGTCGCTTTGGAAAACACATCGCTTGATTTATTAAAACAATCGAGTTTACAAAGTATAGGTCCCAAATGAAAATCAACTTGTGCGGAAATAATTTTGTTACAAGCCAAACGATGTTTTAAAGTTCATAAACCTAAGTGAGACGCGCGTCACCGCGACTCTATGATGTGTCCATATGCATGCCATGAAGTGAATGCCTTAGATACCGAGATAAAACATGCTAAAAGTGTCAACACAAAGGTTAAGTGAGTTCATAGAGTTTGGGTGATTGAAAAACCTTTAAAGAATGTTCATGCAAAGAAAGGCATTGCAAATCCACTCGCCCAAGTTCCGCCCATACAAAACTTGCAACTTGTGTGTTTACAACCCAACGCCAAAATATGCATAGTTTATGTTCAAGCGCATGATGACAAATGAATTCACATAATAGTATATAACTTAATGATGAATGATGTATCGGCTTCCGGTCGCGGGTTCGTATGCGGCCAGTTGACCTGCTTCATCCACGGTGACTAGTGTGAAAACTAACTCTGATTCTGGCGATAGGAAGTGTAGCTAGTACTCTCTTGGCTCTTCACATCTTTGCACTCCCTTGAAGTGACTATCGATGACAAAAGCGCTTGACCTTTCTCCTCAAAAGCTGGATCCTTTCAATATTCAATTGATATAACACATATGAGTGTTGTTTCAATTAATTCCAAGACCATTAGTTCATTATTATACCAAGACCGCTAGTTCTATGATTATACCAAGACCGCTAGTTCTAATGATTATACCAAGACCGCTAGTTCTAATGATTATACCAAGACCGCTAGTTCTATGATTATACCAAGACCGCTTAGTTCTAATGATTATACCAAGACAATTAGCCCAATGATTTATGATATAGAATCTCTAAATATGGCAATATTGTTACTTTGTATGACTAAACATTCAGTTCAGATAAACATATAGTTTGCAAATAGTCATGAATGTAATAAAAATTGTTGAGCATGTATCTCCCCCAAAGAGTTTAATAAAAGCATTAAAACAACTGAAAATGGGGCTATGGAAACTCACTTGGACAATGATGCGATGACAAAAGTGAGTACACTGAAATGAGGTGCAATATCTAACTGCGACCTATTATGAATGATATGATATATAATAAGTCATGATGTAATGTTATGCATGCAATTCGTATGATATCTATACCACTTGTGAATTTTTGAAAATAACACTTATCGTCGAAAAATAATCTGATAACGTCTTGACAATTTATAAATTACTTTACAAGTATTTATATTGAAATGATATCCTACGATAGTCATTTAGTGATTTATTATGAAACTATAACTTTTCGTCAGTAAAATAATGTCATTTGACAATTCATGAAAGTGACTAAATGGCCTCGAAAAGCTAGTCGTAAAATAGTGAATATCGAGTGTTAGGAAATGAATTCAACGGTTTTGGAAAGCTTGTATCATTATCTCAAAGTTTTAGCTTTTAAGTTTTTATCATAGAGGTCTCGATCATGGAGAAAAATATAGGTAAAGTATGGTACTTGTATCCAAAATATTGTTTAAGGGTGGTTTTCGCAAAGTTTAAGTGACCGTGATTTTATTCGCTACAACTCCGCTTGACGAACGGTTGGATATTTTGGAAAATATGCTAGGCGAACTTACTTTACTAGAAGACATAATGCTATAGAAAGTACTACATCAATGTTAAAATGACCTCAACATCGCTATTTGCGTCAGAATGTTTGTCTAATAGAAATATATTAGTTTTGCTTATTTAATATAGTTACGCTAACTTTATTTAAACGCTGTAATTTAATCGTTATAAGTCCGCTTTCACGCTTTATATGTCCTTAGCTTCAGATTAAAGTATACTAATATATTTTTGATAAGTCGACACATTTTATAACACTTAAGACTCATTTTTGTCTCGTAAAGAGGTAAAACAACATGCCGAATTTTCCGAATTTTATAGTTTTCGTCAAATTTGAAAATATCATAACTTCTTCGTTATAACCCGCTTTAACCCATTCAAGCGGCCACGTTGCTTTTAAAGTATATTTTCCAAATATCTAGCCCAAAATTTTTACAATCTGTCAAAATTCCAGAATTCAAAATATGACCAGACCTTTAAATAAAGTTGTCAAATGAGTTTTTCGCGCCAAACCTATTCTAACCAATTCAAAACAACTCAAGTTATTCTAATCCTACCATACACCTTCTTAGGGTGTCATGGTTTCTAGACATCACCAAAGTGATGTATTTCAAGGAGTAATTATAGGATGATAAATATATATATATATATAACACTTAAAAACATTAAAAAGTGGTATAAACATCATTATGACTTGCATGTTTTTCTTAAATATGATGAAATGAACATAAACTAAATATGAAAGATGAACATGAACATGAGATGCTTACTAGTAACTTGATGAGGTGAAGTGAACAAAGGTTAATCCTAAACACCTTAGGTTTTTATTTCAAAACCTTAACTAAGAGTGTAACTAGGTTGATAAAAACTTGACTTAAAATTTTTTGGTGAACTCCTTCTTGATCCTATGGTGTGGCCGGTTATGTGGAGAAGAGAGGAAAGGATATTTGATTTTTTACACTTAGTATTTTGAGTTGTATGTGTAATTAGTTTGAGTATAATATGATATAATGGTAAGATATTTAGTAAGTTTTAAGTGACTCACCCCTTGTGTCGACAAGGGGTATTAGCATTTACTAAAATATTTTTTATTATTATGTATTTAAATGTATAAGTGTAAGTAGATGTGCGCTAATTGAAGATAAGTAGTAACTTGTATACACATTTGAAAGCATTTAGGTGAATAAGCTACTAAAAATAAATTTTAACGGGTCAAAATAAAATATATTGAAGTCATAACAATTATAAAAATACATTTCTTGCAAAATTTGAGTGAAATAATAATTATCGTGTAGTTTTAAGAAAACCTTCGTAATTATATAAATATAACAATTTATATACAAAAATAAATTTAAAACATTGGGTAAACTCATAATATTATTTTTATCATCTTAATATGAGTATAAAAATATATTGGGATAATTTTGGAAGTATCGGATCAAATGTTCAAAATAATTAATTACGCGATGGCATTATTTAATACTTAAATTATACGCTTAATGAAAATGCAAACCATGCATGAACTAATATGACGATAATGATATGTAGACTAAACCTAGTCTATATGAAATGTCCTTGATGATTGTTCATGAATTCGCAGCCAAACCATTAAGGTTACGCGATTTAATACTCAGAAACCCAGTTTACTTAAAAATGATGAATAATGACTCATGAATAGTGATTTTCTCCGGAATGAATAGTGTTTCGTGAATAGTAAAATTTTGAGATACCTTTCAAAATATCAAATCGACTTCAAAATGATGAATATTAAAATTTTGAATAGTAACCAATGAATAGTAAATTCGAGATGAATAGTGAATTTTCAAAGTTTGTAAACGACCGAAATTACGAGTTGTCACGTTGTTTCGCTTAATACATGCTAAAAGAAGTTATCATTACGTGGTCGCCGCTACTTCTCCAATCTTGTTGTCAATGAAGTTATTAGTGGTCATCCCGCACAAGTATACCGTAAAAATATTTCACCATCGTAAAAATATTTCACCATCGTAAAATCAGTAAAATGCAATTTACAACTATGTGTAAAAGCACATACTAACCTCCTCTAAAAAACAAAGGGTGCAAAGTCCTCCAAGCTGATTAAAGGATATATCCACCACAATGTTTTCCACAAGAAACTTTATGATCTTCACCTATTAATTCATTACATAAATATTAATCAACATTTACGACTATATCCCTAACAATTAACACTCATACTAAGCAATCATTGGTGTAAAAGCTACTGTTTGGCTGGTTTTATAATGATATGGAAATTGAAAGGGGTGCATAAAATTGTAAATACTAATAGATAAAACATTGAAAAGATAAACGTACTTCTGCTTGAATGTATTGAACTTCTTTTACATGAAATTCTGCATTCTCGTTCTTTTCCTCGGTCTCCAACTAATTTACGATCTCACTGGCCCATGAATATTTTAAGCTTGGATTATTGCTAAAGGCACTCAGATCAATATCCCCATCAAGTAATCATGAGTTCTAAAGAAACTTACATGTAGTTTTATGAGCTGAGTACATTTAAATAGTATGACACAAATGATCATTAAAATCAAAACTACAACTCAAGCATCTATAACTTTCTAATATATAATAAACGATGATGAGAAAAACAGATAATTAACAAAAATAGATATTAGGGTTTGAGAAAAAGAGGTATACCTTTTTTTGTTACCCGGATTTTTTTTAAACTTTATAATTAATGAAAGCTATATTTAAGGAATGGATATTGTTGTTGAAATAATATTTTACGTGTCTTTATTAATTTTGACTTGTAAAAAGAATAACAAAAGTTCCATTGTTCCAATGGTTGACATGTTTGTTAGTGTTAGTAGAGATCCATGTTCGAACATTGTTAGTTACATTTTTTACTGTACATTTAATCCGAAATTTTCAGTGCTTAGGTGGATTAATTGATGATACTAAATACGATACAAGATTATGGGACGCCAAGCCAGATGACGACGCGACACGCCCTCTTATATATAATGATATATATATATATATATATATATATATATATATATATATATATATATATATATATATATATATATATATATATACATATATACAATATGTGTCGAATCTATGCCAACTGGTATTTGCAACTGAATTGAGCTCGGACAAAATATTCAGATACACAATTCTGTATCAAAAAAAATTGCAAATTACAGCTACCACAAAAAAATACATTCTTCACACAGAGTTTGTACATGATCTCGAATCACAAACTGAAAGAGAAATACTTAACCGTTTGAAAACCAAATGACAAAATTACACGGTTGGTCGTGCATGGTTTGCTCGTATTGCAAGTTTGGTCCTTAAGTCATTTTAATTACCCCACGATACCTATTTTTGAAACGTTGCACTCTTTTAGTCCCTATTTTGATGGTCGTTAGTACTGAGCCCTTTAAGTATTTTATACCGTTAGTCCTTCGTTAATAAATTTTGCAACCGTTAGTCCTTATTTTTAAAATATAGTTTTCCGCTTAGTCCCTCCGTTAATAATAGTTATCGCCCGATTTTTACGCTTTTGTCCATTTTGTTCGCTTTTATCCGCTTCCCCGCTTTTTACGCCAGACGCTTTCTTTCGCTTTTTATAGTTTTCATTCGCTTTTTCTTACGCTTTATCCGCTTTTCTTACATTTTTATCGGTTTTCATCCGTTTTGTCCGCTTTTCTACCATTTTCTTAAATTTTTATCCGCTTTTACGCGTTTTGTTCGTTTTCGCTTTTGCCCGTTTTCATCCGTTATTCTTACGTTTTGTCCGCTTTTCGCACGCTTTATCGGTTTTCATCCGCTTTTCTTTCGCTTTTGTACTATTTCAACATATTGAAAATTTTTCCAAAAGAAAATTTGGAAAAAATTTCAAAAAAATATTTCGAAAATTTGAAAATAAAATTAAATTTCAAAAAATATTTGAATAAAAAATTATTGAAATTTTTATTCAATTTTTTTGAAATTTGAATTTTTTTTATTTTTTTCAATTTTTTTCGAAATATTTTTTCCAATTTTTTTTGAAATTTTTTTCCAAATATTTTTTCTTATTTGAAAAAGTTTCAATATGTTGAAATAGTACAAAAACGAAATAAAACGGACAAAATTTAAGAAAACGGATGAAACCGATAAAACATACTAAAATGGACAAAACGTAAGAACAATGGACAAAAACGGATGAAACCAAGAAAACGAAAGAAAATGATAAAACGTAAGAAAATGTTAGAAAACGATGAAACCGATAAAATGTAAGAAAACTGACAAAACTATATAAAAACGAAGAAAACTAAGGAAACGGATAAAAACGAACGAAACGACAAAAACGAAAAATTAAAGCGATAACTATTATTAACGGAGGACTAATCCGAAAACTATATTTTAAAAATAAGGACTAACTGCAAAATTTATTAACGAAGGACTAACAAACAAGAAACACTTAACGGATCGAACTAACGGCCATCCAAATTAGGGACTAAAAGAGGCAACGCTTCAAAAATAGTGATTCATGCAGAATTAAATCGACCAGTGACCAAACTCGCAATACGAAAGAAACCACAGACTCAACCACGAATTTTGTTCAGATATTTTATGAGTAATAAAACCAACAATAAAATTCTCATAACCTACTAGAAAATATTTATCCTTTACAAAGTTAGTCCTTATAATTAAGTTAATATTCAAATAAACCCTTATTTACATAAATAATATAAAAACATATCTATACTAAGACTCGAAAAGCTCGATAACCGCCGAAATTAACTCATTATGTTTCGAATGATCGAATGAAATTAACTCGAGTCAATTGTTTGATAAAACTCGACCTGCTTATTTACACTAGTATGATGGTTGTATAAATACATAGACATTTACTTTTTATTTTTTGAATTAGCAATTTTTATTTTTATCAAGGTTATATTCCGATAAGATACAACCCTAAATGGTTAACCCTAGCTTAGCCCCTATATAAAGTACCATTAGCCGCTTGTGCAGCATACACCGATTTAGGTGCCGTCATGTAGCTTAGCTCCAGAATCATCTTTTCGCTTTACTTTTTCACATATTTTGCTACTTTGAATATTATAAATTAAAAGCTATTTGTTGGTTTTGTTTACATATGGTGCTGTTTTTTCCATTGGATCTGTTTGATGGAATCATTCTAGTGATTCCGGTTTCATGTTTTTCGACCATGGTTCCCCTGTTTAAAGTGCTTCTTTGTAAAGAAGAGAAACTGGATTAATCAAATCTTTATAACTTTGCAAAGAAGGTAAAGTAGAAGTAGTTTATAGCCTCAGTTTGAAGAAGCTGAGGATGTTATCATCGTGACGCATCGAGTGCCGTAAGGTTCGGGATGTTATTACAAGACAAAACACCCCTGGTCGAGACAAAACACTCCTGCGCCTTTATCTGCTTCTTCTTTTTGGCGTGAGATCGATGATATAATAAAGATGCTATGAAATGAATAGAAATAAATTGGTGTTGTCAAAATCATATTCAATATTTGATAGTTGAATTTACTTTGAAACATGATATATCGATCCTGTATTTGTATCTGTATCTTGTTTTGGTAATCTTGTGGTGACTCATCTATTATATTGTTTTTCATTCTGTTGACCAAATGTCTAATTTTTAACTGAGGTGTGAAATGTTTAGTTCCTGTACTTATAAAATAAATTAACCTTACTGGCATCATTATATGTAGCGAACTCATTCACAAAAATCAAATATGTTTTTGTTTATTTCATTAATAATCGAGTGCAAACAATATTCCAAGACAAACAAATCGAACAAAGGCACAAACGTGATTTAAAAACTTAAAAAGTATGTTGTAAAAGTGGTTATCAGACCCACAAAGAAATAGTCTTAGGGCTGCTTTTTTATATGGGAGGATGATATTTTTTCGCTTTTTAGACATAGTAGGAAGAAGGAAATATGAAATTTCAAGATAAGTTAAATATTATTATATACCTTTCTCTCTCCATATAGAAAAAAGAAACACCCCTTTAGTTAATTTGTTAAAACTCTACAATTGTTTTATGACTAAAAAAATGCAAACACTTTTTGTTGGACAATAAAGTGTGAAAAAATTATTGGGATAACATATACTATGCTACCTGAAAATTTGAAATGTATAAAACGAGGATAAAATTGTTTAGAAGGTACTTTTATGAAAGATTTGTTTCAAAAATGTTTAGGGGATGTTTGGTTGGGCCAATTTTATTGGTTTATGAGGTATTTGAATTAAAAACCAACGCAAGTACGTGTTTGGTTCAAATATTAGGAAAGTGATTTTGATATTATAATACTACAAGTGGGCGTTTTTATAATTCACTAGACTAGGAGAGGTATAATCAATTGCTTCCATAAAAGATATCTCAAATACAATCAATTGTAATTGTTCGAATTGTGTTTTGTTGGTTCGATCTAGAGCTGGCAATTTCGACACGAAAACACGACACGACACGACACGTAAGCTAATGCGTTTCGTGTTTGGGCTTATCGTGTTTCGTCGTGTCGTTGTTTCAGGTAAGATGACACGATAAGATAACGTGTCGTGTTCGTGTCAAGACCGTAATACACGATAAGACACGATAAGACCCGTACACCTGCTCGCACTGGTAAAGCACTGTTACATACATGTTAAGACTGCTAAGATTTTGTGTTTTAGCGTGTCAAGAGACAAGAGCTGTTAAGACCTCTTATCGTGTCTTATCGTGTTCGTGTAACCTGTTAATTTTCGTGTTCGTGTTCGTGTTTTAAGATCTGACACGATTAGCTTATCGTGTCGTGTTCGTGCTAGGTCTTAACAGCTCCGTGTCTTATCGTGTTCGTGTCGTGTCGGACCTGTCATGCCAGCTCTAGTTCGATCCTTTTGATGTCGTATTGATTATTTGATTGTTTCAATTTAGTTATTAGGGTTTTGGTTGATTTTAAGAAATTAAAACCAATTCGACGAGAATCTTTGTGATTCGTATGCTTATTGATTGCTTCGATCTTATTGATGACGGTTTTTACTACATTAATTTTGTTCAGTTATAAGAAATCTAATCAAAGGTTAGTTGATTGTTTTATGCAAGCCATTATCTATTATTAAGATTTTGTGTTTTTGATACAGCTTCATAAAATAGATATACTCCGAAGCAAATTTTTTGTTGGTTACACCATTTCTTATTTGTTGATTTTATGCTTTAATATATCATGATGAAATCAGTATGCACCAGTGTAGAACAAATTGTTTTAAAGCAAAGAAGATAACAAAAAAAAGACATTTTTGTCAATTATTATTATTTTGGGTGAGATCATTTTTGTCAACCAAACGTGATTTAGACTTCTAAATTACAGCATTTGAAACACTTCACGGTTTAAAATACTTTAGATATTTGAATTCATGTATTTTAAATTTGTGAACCAAACACCCCCTTATCTTTTTAAAAATAAAGAGGGTAAGGCTAGAGTGGTATTGTGCAACTTGATGTGTCCAAGACCCCACCCACGTTCCATCATTATTATTTACTGAAATATTTGAGTTGCAGCATTGAATAAATCGTCCTTTTATTACATGCTTTTGATATCTATGTACACCAAAAGATGATTTCGGAGTATTACGGAAGCATGAAACATTGGATTCGATTTTAACTAAATACTAACTTAGAATCGTCAGTGAAGAACCAAATATTTTAGGGTGCGGTTGATTTGAGTCATGAAATCACAATGGGTATTGATTTCGGAATAAGTTAGAATAAAAATGAGTTTACAATTCCAAATTGATTGTTTGGTTTTAATTATTGGGGATAAGGGTGGTGGCAACCCTCATTCCCCATCTCTCACCATCCCTCACTATCCACCAATAACATTCTTTCAACTCATTTTATCCTCACACCACCCCTCATCATAAATTTTTAGTGGCAACCATGTATCCCCAACCCTCACCACATTTAATTTTTTAATTTTTTTTTAACTTTTTATATTTAAAATTATATCACCTAGAACACAATCATCAAACATACATAAATATATACATACACACAACTGATCAATATTGATTGATACAAATCATAACTATCATGACAAATATATATATCTCAAAATATATACACACATATATATATATAAAAAAACAAGATCTTGAAGCTAAAGAAGTTTATCACGGATATTTTGCCGACCATCGTCGCGGATCTTTTGCCAACCACCTCACCGGAGATACAGCGAAACCCTTTTCATTTCGAGTCACCGCCTCCCTTTCAACGGCTCTCTTCTAGCTGCTCAACGGCTATCTTGCCATCAAACCGCGTCTGCATGTTTCCAACAAGGCTAAACCCGCCGAGCTCAAGATAGGTTCATGCATGGGCAGAATACCGGCCGGCCAAGCCCGCCTCCTCACCTCGCCTGCTACACCACCCTAAGAATCATGAAAGAAATGTAAAGTCACTTCATGTTGGTGGTAAATAGTATAACTAGTAATTTGGTTTGAATCTAACATTTGAAAGTTAAAGTAAAGATCAAAAGAGAAATATAATTAAGATGATAAGAAACCACAATCACAAATATTAAATGCATTCATAAAAATATATGCATTTTCCTATTATTTTATTTTTTTTAATTTAAAATATGTGGCTATAATTTTTTCTCATTCTTCTCATTTCATTACTTCTTGTCACTAGATCCACACTCTTAAAAGTTATATATCTCAACCAAACATCCGCCATCAGAATCATTGTCATTCCACTATTAGTGTCCGTTTTATGACTACTTTTGAAACAAGAGAATACATAGTAAAAGTAATTGTTTGTTATGTGAGGTTAGAGTTAAAATAAGGATTTAAAACTAGAGTACTTTTAGGATGGGAAAATAGACAAATATGTTACCAAAGTTTGCTAAAATGATCATTTAAGTTACTAGATTTTAAAACGTTACAAATAGGTTATTAAAGTTTGATCTCCGGTTATATAAGTTACTCAATCTTTTAAATGACGACCTTGCTTATTTTTTAAGTACAAAAACGGTCCTTGTGGTTAGCCTGGTTTCACAGATTTAGTCTATAGACCAATATTTCTGTTAGTTTGACCTTTTTCTTATGTTTTCGTCCGTTTCTTTTCGTTTTTATTCCTATTCAAACTATTTTATACATTTTCATCCATTTATATATATTTTCGATCATTTTTATACGTTTTCATCCGTTTTTATACGCCGCTCGCTTTCCTTACATTTCCGCCTCGCTTTTCCCACGCCGCTTTTCTATGTTTACACGCCGCTCGCTTTTTACGCTACTATACATTTTTTCGCTTTCAATTGTTTTCGCCTCGCTTTCATTCGCTTGCGTCGACGATACGCCGCTTGTTTTCACGCCGTCCGATTTTACGCTTTCTCCGCTTTACTACGCCTTCATCCGCTTTTCTTACGCTTCACACGCTTTTATTTGTTTTCAATCGCTTAATATGTTTTTGTCCGCTTTATACTTTTATATATCGTTTTTTCGTTTTCGATCCGCTTTAATACTTTGATGTTTCATCATTTTTTACACGCTGCTCGCTTTATACACATACGCCGTCTGCTTTTACGTCACTGCTTTTCATGTTTTCACGCTTTTGTCTATAAGAAAAACATATAAAAACGAATTAAAACGTATGAAAACGTACAAAAACAGACGAAAACGTATGAAAAATGGGCGAAACGTAAGAAAAACGGACGAAAACGTAAGAAAAATAGACGAAACGTATAAAAATGAACGAAAACGAACACAAATGTATAAAAAGGATGAAAACGGACGAAAACACATAAAAACGGATGAAAACGTATAAAAATTGTTAAAAACGTGTAAAAACGGACGAAAACATATTAAAAAACGGAAAAAAATGTATGAAAACGATAAAATGTAATGAAACGATAAAATCAAATAAAACGAATAAAGAGTAACAAAACAGATTTAAAACATATAAAAACAGATGAATATGGATGAAAACGATAAAACGCTTTGAAACGAGTAAAACGAATAAAGGCGATAAAACGATTTAAAACGATAAAATGGATGAAAACGAAGAAAACGTATAAAAACAGACAAAAGCATATAAAAACGGACGAAAACATATAAAAACGGTCGAAAACGTATTAAAACGGATGATAATGAGTAAAAACGAATAAAAACGGACGAAAACATATAAAAACGGATGAAAACGGACGAAAATGTATAAAAACGGTTAAAAACAAATAAAAACGAACGAAAACATATAAAAACTAATGAAAACGGACGAAAACGTATTAAAATGGACCAAAACTTATAAAAACGGACGAAAACACATAAAAACGGTTTAAAACGAATGAAAACGAATAAAAACATATAAAAACAAACGAAAACATATAAAATGGATTAAAACGATAAAACTACGAAACGACTAAAACGAAAAATGGACGGAAAAGGTCAAACTAATGTAAACAAGTGGTCTATCGACTAAATCACAAACCCGACTAACCACAATGACCGCCTTTACTTAAAAAACTAAGAAATGCTCATCATTTAAAGCTGCTCAAGAACTTATGAACTACTAACCGAGACCAAACTTTAGCATCCTAATAGTAACGCTTTTAACTTTAATAATTTAGTGAACATTTCACAAACTTTGTAACATATTTATCTATTTTTAGGATGGTCCCAAGTTTTATCTCATCTATATTTATAAGAGTAAAGTATGATCGAACATAACCCACGCCAATCTTTCAAGTTGGAGTTGATAAAGTGTCGCTAACATATGGTGCTAAGTGGGATTGGTGGGGGTTTAGCACCACCATAATTTGCTATCTTAGAAAGATTATAAACAGCAGTTTTAAATCCCTGTTTTAACTCCACATAAGAAAAAACGCACCCTAGTAGTTGGTACTTCAAAGACCATTGTTAAGTGTTAGCCATGCTTAGTATTGAGATAAAATCAAATTCAAGGTTTCATGCTTTCAATTCGTAATAATCATTTTTGGTGTACATATCGGATCTATGATATCAAAAGCATCCAATATCATGTAAGAGCAAAATGACAATGCACTACTGAGAGTACACGTGACGACCATCCCAAAACGCTTATCCACAGCACCATACCGCCCGCTACCGTAAGGCTTCGTGCCATCACTACCACACCACGCCATAGCCCTTTTTCTTTTCTTTTCTTCAAAAAACTAGCCGTTGGTAACGGATATACTGCCGGTTTTTTCAATTTTCAACCCAAAATCTCAAATTTAACCCCCTAAAAATTCTATAAATAACCCCTTATTATTTTATTCTTCAAACACACTTCCAATAACACACTATTCTCTACTTCTATAATTTTTTTTCCAACCAAAATGAATCCTAATTCACCATGGATCAAAAATATGCTAAACGACCATTAGAACCAAATAGTGGTCTCGCATTCGAATCCGGATTAATGTCTTTTTCGTATTTTTTTAATTTCTATGTAATGTATTTTATTTTAAATTAATGAAGTTTATTTTAGTTAACATTTTATGTTATACTATTTTTGGTGTCATAAAAGATTTTGTTGATGTGACATCACTTTTTAGTTATGACACCAATTCTATAGCACGACGATACCTAATGTTCAAATAAAAGGATAATTTATTCAATTTTGCAACTCAAAAGGCTTCAGGCTTATATAAGTCAAATATGCCATAAATAATAGTGATAGATGTGTGAGAGGGGTTTTGGACACGCCAAGTTTCACAATAGGGTTGAGCTTATTGTGACCCCTGCTTTTTATTGCACCCCTCATTTTTTTTTTTTTTTTTTTTTTTTTTATTTTATAATTTTGCTTATATCAAAAGCCTATAAACCTCGAAAACGCGGAATCAGAATATAAAGTTTAATGCTCAAACGCTTAAAACTGCTGTAAATACTAAACGAACCGACAAAAATGTTATAATCGAAAAAAGATGGATTAAAGGAATATTCCCATGATGACAAATCATGTGAGGCCCAATAATAGTGACCCTTCACAATATTAGCACTAGCCTTATCCTTTGAATCTCTTTAAAACATAAAACTTTTTGAGAAGGCTTATTTTACATACAAAACTTTTCTCACTCATTTTTATCATCCATTTAAAATAAATCAATCTTGAGATTAAAATCATTTCATTATTTCACCTATTTTTGTAATTTAAATATATCTTAAACCGTTAATCATTGTCGAAAATATTTACATCGTCGCGACGAAAGATTTAATTATCTTTCGACAGACGCAAGACTTTGATATACTTTCAAAAACGAAAAAAATATCGTTTTTCGTTTTTCGATTTTTTCATTTGTTTTACGCTACTAAAATTTGCATTTGAAAAATCATATACGATAAAACACTACGTGAATATCACACGTGATATTAGTGTTAAATCATATGTGATATGTAATATCATATGTGATACTACACTAATATCACACGCGATATTACATATCATATAAGCGACGAAAGACGCAGACCGTTCCGCATCAATTAGTGCACCGATTTTTTCCGAGATAATTAGTGGTATCGGCACCGCATCAACGGGATTCGGATATCGGCATTCAGATCGGTACCGGTACCAATACCGAGAAATCGGGTTTTCCCTTTTTTCGAGAATTTCATGATTTAGTACAGGTCCCGTATCGAATTAGTGGTCCCGATTTTTTTCCACCTTATTTCGTAGTCCCGTGTTGCACACAAATGATATTACACTAATATCACATATGATATTACACTAATATCACATGTGATATTCAAATTAGTGCTTTATCATATACGATTTTAATGCAAATTTCAAGAACGTAAAAACGAAAAACTTTAAAAAAGGTGAAAATACGAAGAAATAAATTTGTCGAAAGATATTAAAGTCATTTCATCTATGAAAGATAATTAAACGATCGTCAGAACGATATATTTTTACTTATCGATTAATCGGCTTAAAGATATTAATATTAAAAAAAAAAAAAAATGTGCTTTTAAATCATTGAGATTAATCTCATTTATTTGATCAAATAAAAATAAATTATGAAAATTAATCCTTAATATGTAAAAAAATATTTTATCCTCAAATAATCTTAAATCAAACTTCTTTGTAAATATACTTCATAAAATAAGTTTTTGATATTTTTTTCTCTTCAAAAAGTATTCACAATTCCATTCAATACGTGTCATTTCAATTTTCTGACTTTGTGCCAGATGTTTCATTAGTGAGATTTTGTATTTTTGTTTTATATTTTTTAAATTTCATCTGTGCTTTTACAAAACTTTATAATTACATTAGTATTTTGTAAAGGAAATATATTACCATAATTTATCAGGAGCCCAATCGGCCACAATTTCGCTATATAACGCGGCCTCGATTTTTTTTATGGGTCCCGATTCGTCCTGATTCATCATAAACAGATTTTTTACGAAGAATCAGAATGCCTATCCCTCAGAAACACAAATTACGTAAATATCTTTTCAAATCATGAAGTTACCTAACAACTAATTAAATGCTTCCAACAGTTTTAAAAGATTTTGAATATTGTATTTATTGACTTTTCTATAAGGGTCAAGTTTATGAACTTTCAATTATCTTGGCCCTTTTTACAAACCAACAATGTTACTCTTTCAATTTATATATTTTATTGGCATGAAAAATAATTAAAAAAAACCAATGATACACTACTACAATAAGTGCTTTCGAGACTGTTGTAGAATCCATCGAGACTGCTTTTGATGGGGTCTCTAGTGGGGCTCTCCATGTGAAAACCATATCGAGACCGGTTTAAAACCGGTCTCGCTTATCATAAATGAGACCGGTTTCATGATATATACCCGGTCCTATTATCAATATCGAGACTGCTTTTGAATGTTTGACGGTCTTGTTTTATATTATACATAGACTGCTTTCTATCAATAAAACCCGTCTCTATTGCCTTTTCCTCAAAAACAGATTTTCTTAATCATACCACTTTCCCTGACAAATCCCGCTGTGATTTCAGATTTCATGTTCCTAGTTTCCAGATTTCATGTTCCAATTTCAAGCAATGCACAAACAACTTTTGATCCATGAATTACCAAATACATCCGACATTCCATAAATTTAACTACTAAATCATAAACGCCATTACATATTCCGAATTTAACTTAGATAATAACGAAGTTCTAGCACTAAACGTATGTATCGCTCCAAATGCCTTCTACAAAAAGGAGTTCGCACATATTATCTTAAGTTAAATACTAAATGCCTAAACAAAAGACAATGGCATAACCAACAACTACCTATCAATAATGATAATCAAATTGGACATTCATGGAAAATGGACGATTGTCATGCCAAGGGATCTACATGTAAAAAAGGTATACAAGATATGTTAAGAGCTATAAAAGAAAACAAAACAAAGCATACTTGTTGCATCAGTTTTCTTTTACATATTCTAAAATCAATATTTAGGATAGTACTTACAATGTTTGGAAAATGATTCTGGTGAACTGTTACAAATTCATGCATCCTTTTAAGTACATAGTACCCACATTCCCATTTTCCAAATTTTGTTGATTGACTACGCTCGATAAACCAAAAATGTGTACATGTTAAAAGTTGTATAAAACAAAGAACTTGTTTGTATGTATCTAATCATAGTGATATAATTTACCTCGACAACTTTGTAATTTGCAATGAACTTATTCAAGCAACTTAGAAGCCAATAGCTTCGCTCGGTCCTTTTCTTGTTCTTGTTCGATATGAATCCAAGATGTAGCATATACGTTGTTTAGGGCATACAACAAACAACACCCAATGGTTCCCCCGATAAAGTTGAAACAAAATTATTGGCCATATACGCACATAACCACATAAACAGCTTTAGAGATAATAGCGTGCATACTTTTCTATAAATGGCGCAAGGAAAATGTCGAGGTATAGTCGAATGCCTCGCCAAGTAATCTTTACACCGTAGTGTTGCTAAGGCACTCACTTCCTTGAATCAAATATGTGTTTAATAGACCACAACGGCTAGAACTTGATAGCATCAACTTGTATAGCCCCTAAAAAGAAAACAATAGTATATAAAATAAATCTAAAATTTACACAATCGATAAGTAGTCTAGATAGACAATCGCAAACAATCGAATCGCTCGCATCTACTTTTTTGCACTTATTTTTTTGATTTTTTTTCTTTTGAAACTAATAGTAAGCTAACAAAACAACTTTTTGTAAAAACTTTGTACATGAAAACAGATAATAGCCGATTCAAAACAGATTGCAAGGATGTAAAGAAGCGCTTGAATATAAGCTACTCTAAATGCATAAAGGCTACAATGGGCTAAATAAGCAAAGATTAAGCACTAAATGAGCAATGATTAAGCCACTAACTAGTACACCTAATCTATGTTACCTAAGAGGCACTAAGGTATCCTAAGTAAGCTAATGGGATCCACTAATAGCACAAAATAAGTGGTACCTAGGTCGTTGTTGCAAAGAACAATTCCAAACAAGCCTAAAGGGCTACTTCAAGATCAATTTAAGCTACTAATAAGCTAACATTATAAAATATATAAAATACTATCATCTAGCTTACCTACTAAACTAGTTGCATACCAAATTACACGATCTAAAGCCAAGTATTAAAGAAATTAAAAATCAAAATCAAAAGGGTGTTGGACAATCGTGGTCGCAATAATGTAACAAAGGAATGGCTAAATCGGATTTTTGAGAGCAAATTAAAGCTAACTAAACTAATCTAATGGCAAACTAACTAAAGACACACTAGTGGGTATGTGAGGACTTAAGAAAAGCAAATTTGAAACTTTTTGGTGAGAAATAAGCTTAAAAAGGGTTTGAAACGCCATACATTATATATGCTTAAGTAAAATTTTTAAATCAATTTCGATTCTTGAAATTTATTAATGTGTTAATGGAAATAAAATCAATGATCTACCCATTATGATAAGTGCATTCAAAGAACCATATTAGTTATGTTGTAAAAGAAAAAAGATTGTTGATCGTTGTTCTCTACAAAGAGCCTAAGAATGTAAGAATAGCGAAGTGGCAAATGGTCACGCCGAACGGGTCAGAATGGCCGCTTATGGGTCAAATGGAAACTTCCAGATATAAGCCGGTTTATGGTAAATAACTCAGGTCAAAATTTTGAATTTTTAAATAGTAAGAGTTGGAGACTTTATGCATCAAGAATACACGTCAGGAAACTTTCGCCATTTTGCTTTCTACCTGAGTTTATGTATTTTACCCATACATAAGTAAATGGATCAAAAGTGCTAAAATCATGTAATAGCAATAGATACCTCGTTTTTTGCTTAAACTCCCTAACAGTTGCAACCAAAAGAAAAGGATGAATCGTATTAGTGAAGATACAAATTAATCAATACCTGGTCATTTAACAGAATTACCAGCTTCCTTTGCATTATGTTGTCAAACTTAATCACAGAATGTCAATATTATCCAAACTAGCTTTTATTCTCTCAATTCTAAATGAATGCTAGTTTCACCAACTCGGATTTTATACTACCATGAAATTACAAACATGTATAAAGCTAGCTTTAGAACATCCCGCTAATAGTTGATTGCATTACATTCACTTAGAAAATTAGTATTAAAGAAAATTAAAGCACTTTACAACCCTAACCTACAAACTTTTATGTTTATGCGAGAGAGTGGAAATGAGACAAATTGAAACTAAACTTAACCCGCTTAAGCTTATATGTGGCTTATGAGTTTATATGTGATTTCGCTTATATAACATAAGTTATAAAAGTGTGGCTTATGTTATATGTCAAACACATATAAGCTCATAAGCCACATATAAACTATAACATTGCCCTTTCAATAAGCAATCAAAGACACTAACCGCCATTAAGAAATCTTAATCATAAGCTACAATAAGTGACGACGATATGCCCTCCCATCCATGGCCGAAAGGTCCGATACTCTAATGCACAATTCAATGTGAGAGAATGCGATGTCGCCATCCGTCCAAGAGAGCACGACCGACAAGATTTTTGGCATCTAGCCTCGATACACTTTGTCTCATCCCGTGGATGTCGGACATGACCCTGTGGACAAGTGTCGTGATGTGTCGCCCGACACCATCAACGGTCCCATGAAGTACGGCTGCACCTGTGGATCGACGGTGACATCGTGTAGTATAAATATGCATATGATTGGGATTAAGGTATCATTTTTACCCACACATACATTTATACTATACCTTTCGGTAAAGCACATACTTACTCTACACCGAGTCGGGTCCCGGATAACACCCGGCGAGACTAACGCTGCTGCTCATCTTAGGTGTATCCGGAGGACTTATTCCTGGCGTCGAAAGATAATCGCAACAATCCACAAAAATTACTTGACATTGGCGCCATCCGTGGGACCCGTGATTCAATCTACTAGAGCTATAGGATGACGGGTTCGACACCACCGTAAACTTGTGAGGAAGTTCCACACCATTGACGAGGGAGCAGTTAGAAGGGTATGTGACTGCTCTTAAGTCAATGATAAAAGAACATAATAGCCGGAAGGACACTGTTGAGCCACTACGATTGGACTTCGAAGACGAAACGACTCTTGATAAGGACGAGCCGACGAATAAAAAGAAGGAAATAGTTACGGGAACAAAGTGAAGGATTTAAGACCGCGAAACCTTTCAAAGAAGTCTCAAATCTCCGCTCAGAGATTTAATCATCGAGTTTTCCGCCCGAACACAAGATGCCCACCCACATCAAGTCAGACGACGGTCACGGATCCCCAAGACCATCTCAACAGTTTACGGAGCCGCGGGACATGGAGAGTGGCCACGCCCGTGATGAAGCCGCATGTTCCAACAAACGCTGGACGGAAAGGCCAGGATGGTTCATGGGCTAACGCCGGGAGCATAGACGAATGGGCGCCTTTCAGGATCGGCCGAGGCTCGCTTCTCCTTGCACAAGGCTTGTGTCAAGGACCCCTACAGATCGCCAAAATAGTAAGAAAGGCTAACGAATCGCCCGAGTTCAAAGAAAGGTGGACCACCGAGACAGGTTCATACAGGGGCTCCAGATCATGAGGATCTCTCGCTCATGAACGGATGCAAATGCCCCGAGCGGCCAAACGGTTCGCCGACACGATCCCTAAGACCGTGGAGGAGATGATGATTAGGGTCACGACTTTGTAAGATTGAGGAAGCTTTGCCAAGACCGAATCGCCTCGAGGGGAGACTATGATACAACCGTAAGAGTTCAACAGGTACTGTGGAAACGTAGAGGGGGTGAATACGCTACCGCTTAAAAACTTTAGATCTTTAGTATCAAATCGCTCAAATATGAAGCTTGTTATAATATGAAAGTACCAATTATTGTTTGTGACTAATATAAAGCATGGTAAACCAAGTTGTCACACAATCATGAACATCAAACCACATCACAAACAATAGTATAGTGCAAGTATAAAAGTAAAGAGATAAAGAAAGGAAAGTGCAAACCGAACACGAGGATTTATAGTGGTTCGGTCACGGATCTCCTTTCCGCCTACTCCACTCCCCGAGTACCCAACTCGAGAGTTACTTCACTAAATCAACAAGCTCCCTTGTCGGCGGAGAAAACCTTACAATCTCCGCTACACTTTTTCCCAGACAAAGCTAAATACCGGGTTCTAGTTCGAGGTAGAACCAACCTAACATCGCTTATACAATATTTCCGACACTAAGCTAGATGTCGAGTTCTTTTACAAGGGTACAACCACTCCCAATATGTTTTATGGCCCAACATAATAAACCTTGTGTTTTATGGCACAAACACATAAACCATCTAATCTAGTTTGGTGAAAGTGTTGTTATGATGCAATGATGTTTACACTAATGATCCATGACACAAATGTCTAATGGATATGAATAACTACTTCTAAATGAACTTCCATTGATAGGAAGCCTTCATGATGAAGATCACAAGTTCCCTAAACTTTTGTGATAGATCTTCAACTTGTGGTGAGTGGGGATGGCTAGATCTCCAAGATTTCCTTGGTTGATCAAAGAGTATGCTTACAACAAAGATGAATGTTAGAAGCATTATGATCATGATCATTAGGGTGTTTAATGTGTGTTACTACATTGTTAATGATTGATCTAAATGTATGCAAGAAGGTGGAGAAGATGTGCTTTGAAGTGGTGAAGAAATGGGAAAACAATGGGCTTCTATTTATAGCCAAAAGTGGACAGAGCGCCCACGACCAAGGAGCCCTTTAAAGGGTTCCGCCCTTTATGCAATTTGGTGCCGTGGGTGCTCGACATAAAATCTAAAAATCTTTCTTCAAATCTTTCCAAGATATTACTAAATCTTACTAAGATCACATTTGATATATTGAGTGTCAATCTAACCAAAATATTCAAGTGATCTTTCAAGGATGATGCATGACATGATGTAACATGTATTTCCATTTTTAGATTAAAAAGTTTATCAAGGTAAACATGTAAAATGTATTATGTAACTAGTTAATAAAAGATCTAGTTACCTTTTGTAAAAGAGTGCTTGTCAAAATAAAATATATTTTGTCAAGTGTTAGTAAACTCTAGTATTTGTATGAAATACTTGTGAATGCAAAATGTAAAATGAGGTTCGAAATAGAATGGTTAACCTATTAAAATACTTAGTGACTCTAAACGTATTTTAAACATTCTAAATGATTTGTTAATGGGTTTGATCATAATGCCACATAACAAACATGTACGAACCGTGTTGTAACATATGAGGACTTGAGTCATCGAGAGGTGTTGAATGTATGTTGAGACAAAGTGTGATTACAAGTAACTTGTACATTTTACGTTATGTATTACAAGTTACATGTTTGTCATCAATCAAAACAAACGAGATCAGATAGATTAAATATCATAATATTTGCACTAACAATCTCCCTTTTGATGATGACAAAGATATGTAAACGTAATAGAAAGTAAAATGTAAAGGTTACTTGTATCCTTACTACATTTACATTACCTTCTCCGCTTACACTCTTCTCCCCTTTGTCGAAACAAAAGGGCGTGTCTTGAGTTTAACTTAATTTCTCCCAAAAGGCGAGCTTGCATCATCCCTAGTGAAGTTAAATCGCCTACTTCAATCCGCCCTTGTTTGGTAGCGGATCCATGGATCAAATAAAGAGGCTTAACCTACATCAAGGTTAGTTTTATGCAACAAAAATTATGAGAAATATATGAAAAGAAAAGGCATAGCAATGTTAGCCTATTTTTCCACTTTTATCAAGCACAAATGCTTGTTGAAAAGTGAGAATGATGCTAAATGCGTGCATGCTTCCCTTGACGGTTGCTCCCCTTGTTTGAGGCGTCGTGGTATGATTAAAAATCTACAAAACAAATATTAGTGCAAAAGTATATTCGCTGTTGGACGAGTAAGTGATATACAACAAAGTGTGTATAAGATGCATTCAAGAATTCTTGACGGAAGCTCCCTTGCTCTAGGGCCAAGATGAACCTTCAAAATAAATATTAGTATAATAGAAGCTTTGTCTTTAGACAAATATGTCATATACAACCAAGTGTATAGACGATGCAATATGAGTGCTTAAAGGATATTCCTCCTTGTTCGAGGGTGTCAAGAAGCACCTAAAATAAGAAAAATAATTGATGCAAACTTCATCCTTAGATGAGTAAGTTATATACAATCGAGTGTATATGATGATGAACCTACAATGAAAAACATTAGTGCAATATATTTCATCTTTTTCACAAAGAAAATAAGATGTATATATGTGATAAATGATATAATCAAAGATCTCATGAAGTGTAGTCTCCTAATTACAATCATAAGAAAAGTGAGAATATAATATGATAAAAGCCTACAAAATAGTTCCTAGAAAGAAGATATGAAGTCTTCCACCGGGTGTGCCACTAGTGGTGCTAGTGTTGGTGTCGGTTTACTAGTAGGATTCATGTGGTGATGGTAGATGACTCGAGATTTACAAAAGCAAGTTTTCGCTAATCCATAGTGGTGATGATTAGTGAAAGTGGTGATGGAAGGTGGTGGTGATTAGGTAGAAAGCTATTAAGGAGTTATAAACTCGTATGTATAGCAAATATAAAAATATGGACTCATGCAATCCTTTCGCCATGTCAAGTGACCAAAGCTAAGAAGAAGAAAAAATATGAATGGACATTGCATTTCAATGATGCATAAGGGTTATGATTTGAATGATTTATTGATGCTAACAATCTATTGTTTTGAGCAAGTTCTCATATGCTTCAACCCAAGAGTAATCAATAATGCGCTCTATCTAAGAATATTATAATGAAGATACCAAAAGTATAAAAGTGATAACATGAAGATAAATTTGTTCATTGATTGACACGAATTATAAAATGACCTATTCTAGGTGACAATGGGAAAGGTAGTATTAGCATGGTTTTGACCGACATGGATGATTATCACTTTGAAAAGAAGTGAAGACAATATGGAAAATACTAATAATGAGTACCTATATGAGGATGAGAATGACATCATATGAGTGAGAGTTGGATGGACCAACGTGTTGGAGATGGTCGTTTTGATTAATATATCGCTTGCATCGACAAGGACATGCATGATAAGCGAGAAAAGGATAAGATCCTATGATGGTGTTCTAGATAGTGAAGTTGTAAGGTGCTAGTCTAAGGAAAATCCTATATGTGGAGATGAAGACGCTTTGTAAAACACATGATGCTTTTCACTTGATGAGGTATTGGTGCGAAAAAGGTTGAACTAGTTGTGGTTTCATGAACCGCTTTAGCTAAGTGGTGTTTACCTATGTGTTGGTATTGTAGAGTCTAAGAGACATAAAATTTGACAAAAGACAATTATGTGAATGGATTTTCTCCCTTAATTGGTGGACATCCAACATAATGTGTAATGTATCAAATAAGGAATGACAACAAAGTGTTTAGGAGGTTATTCGGTTAACGAAAGAGATGAGCTTAGTGAACTTCATCCTTAAAGTCACGCACTCTTCTTGATTAATACGAGATGATCGTATGATGAGGCATGTGGTTTCCTAATAGGAAGTGAAGAGGATTAGAGTATTGTTATAACTAAATAATGATGGAGGTTATTTTTGGAAAGCGTAGCAAAAATGAGATTTGGAAAGAGGTCGGTTGAAAGACAAAATGCAAAGCCAACCTCTAGAACTTAATTCTATATGCTTTTAAACTATATGCAAGTGTAGGGTCCCATAAAGCATAGTACTAATCTACGAGCAATAAAAGGGATTATGCAAAATGAGCATATAAAAGTTAGAACCAAGTGAGATAACAAATAATTTGTTATCAACCTACAAAACAAATTTGTTAGTGACAAAAGATGTTAACATGATAGAAATCAAATGATAACATATTATATAAGCAAAACAACACATTGCACTTAGTAGACAAGAAATCACCACATTAAGATAGCATCAAAACAATCATAATATGCAAGAATACGACTTTATTCAAGACATTTCATTATGAGATTGTTTTGTTGTTAGACTTAGACATTTAAGCATACTTGGATATACAATAATCTATGTGATTAATTTGTAAGATAAAAAGGCTTCTAAAAGTTAGTCATACCAAAAGCACTTTGACATATTATATGTGCACACGTAGCAAACCAATAGTGTGACAAGAAGCAAAAGAAACAAGATGAAAGAGTCATGCAAGCCATGTTTAAGACATAACAATTTGGAGCATGTATCATTTAGATCGTACTACACATAGATATAATGAATGCCAACTAATAGCTTTCAAACACAAATATATCATATCAAAATTATCACGTATCAAAATGACATATTATGAGTTCATAAGCAACATGTTAATCATGCTAAGGATAATTCAAAAGTAAGTATCATGCAAATAAAGTTTAGGTTTTAAACGCTTAGTAGCATGAAACAAGGATACAAGCATTATAAAGATAAAACCGCATTAAGGTTTACACATTTGACTAGTTATCAAACACTAGGATAATGTCAAATAAACTTATCGTATCAAACAAGAACATGTAATCAACACATGTAAGTGTAATGCAAGTTGTTTTAAAAGAAAAGTCATATATACTACTTGTTTGATTAGTATTCCTAAAGCGAGGCAAACTATCAATGTTTTAACACTTACTTTAGGCAAGTATAGGAATACATATTTTCAAGTTGGAGAATGAATATGAGACTATTATTAGCGGTGCTCAATTAAGGCTAAACACGACCATTTTACGGGTGATTCCACATACCCAACTTCTTCTCCAGAAGCAATTCAACCGTTAGGTCAAATTGAGTTTCTAGTGCAATAGGTTCTCCAGTAGTCATTCTCATGTTAGAAAGATGGGAACTCCTACTTTTGCATATTAAAGTGCATAAAAGATGATAGTTTACCAATACTTGGCTTAATGTGACTTAACTAATATGCAATATAACTAAGGTGATGAAGATGTCATGTTATACACATGAATTTTAACAATGGTGTATTGATAAACAATATGTTTTAATCTTGTGTTTAGAATCTAAGGTTGCTCAAATTACATAGCTAATTGTATGATCTAATGGATGACATCTTTTACGTTGAAGTGTATACTTTAAAAGTGATTTGATTATCTAAGACTAGAGAATATGTTAAACTAAGAACGCTCTCAAGAAAGCTCTTTGGTATTTTATTTAACAATAATCTAAGTGAGGTTACCAACTTCAATAGATCTTGTGTATGCTCTAAAGATGTGTAGTTTTAACCTTGGATGTGCACTCGGTTTGAGCAAGGTTAGGTTATGATGTACGCTTGAAAGGAAATAGATACAAATAGTATCTTTCAACAAATGAGATTATCCCATGGGATAAAGTTATCATGCTTATGAAAACAAGTATGACAAGATGAATTGGATATGCTAGTTCATAGAACTTGTAGATGTTTGTTTCAAGATCATTTAGCCAATGAGGTGTAATGAAATCTCTTGTAACACAACTATTTATGTCGCAAGAATGATGCATAGGATATACAATATCCTTTTAACAAGATGAAATCTTAACGCATGAATCTTAGTCATAATGTTCTTCAAAACATCATGTTTTCCTAAATGAAGATATGAAGCCAAAGTGTTTGAATCGGATAGTCCCATCTAAATAAACTTGGTCTCAAGATTATATTCACTAGATGATGACAAGAGGAATTCACCGAGTTTCTTATGTATACCCTCGTAAGTCATTGTTGCTTGGGGTGTATGATGTTGGCTTTGAGATTGCATTTTAACATATGTTGTTAAAATGTTGATTTGAGGTTTAACGAAATTTATGCAAAAGTTTAACGACTAAGTATTACTAATACTTTGATAATTTGTGAAGGTAGTACTACTTATACCTAGTGGAAATTGACAACAGCTACCAAGAGCACCATGCTTATTCGATAGTTGAGGTTCTAGCCATAATGAATTATCTAAGTCCTTATATGTTGGAAAGGATGTTTGAGTTTGTTCAAACGTGCATTTGATTCAAGACAAGTGTTGGACACAAGGGCTTTTGAGCAATACACTCAACTAATTCAAATGATGGTAAGGATGGTGGATTGGTTGATCTAGGTGGTAGGTCTTCTAGTGTCTAAATAAGGATGTGGTGATGTAGGGGTTTGTTGTGCTATGGGAGTACTTAGGTTGAATATTTGTCCATAGATGTTGAACACAAAAATACGGATACTAATTTTATGGTTCATTGGTTGCTACAACTAGTGGGTGAAGTGCTTGAAGTTTTGGTTATGTTTATGAAGCTTAGGGCTGAGGTATAGGTTCACCTTGAAAGGGCACGCTTGATTTAAAGTATACTCTGGAAGTTCATGAGCAATACGGTTAATGGTGCCAAAAGATGGAAGAGGGATAGTAGGTGTCAAAGAAGGATAAGTGGCACCGTGGGTTGTTTGTTTTAGATAAGTGTTTCAACATGTGTTGTTAAAATACTTGGGTGTTGATTTTTCTGATATGACTTTTAATGACTACAATCGAAGTCGATATACTTGAATATTTCGGATGAAATACTTAAGTTGTCAATCCTAATTTGTTGAGATTATAAAGCTTAGATTGAACTCAAGGATAACAAGACTTGATAATATGTATTTAACATATGTGAGTTATGACTCGATGTAAATACTTATCGCTGAAGGATGACACATTATTTTCATGTTAACCAAGTGAGGCAATACATGTAGATACAAAACAATATCTATAGTCATATGTTAGACTTGTGTATGATATCTTTGCAAATAATGAGTCCAGTTTATTAGTCTCGTAAGTCATCTAAGTCATCCGCAAACGGGTGAGGAGATGTTGGTGGTGTTGCACAAAGTTTGATAGGTACAAGCTTTGGAGACTTTGGTAGTGAAGTTGTTTTGATGATGATGGGTGATTTTGGTGGTGGATTTTGAGTACTCAAGTTTAGAAAGTTCACATCTTGAATGGGTGATGAGATGTTGAGAGGTAATGAGTATGAGGATGAAGAGCTCAAGTTAATGAAGCAACAAGATCGAATGCTAATCCTAGTGGTTTTCTTAAGTGGCTTATTTGAGGTTAAGGATTTAGTCATTTTGACTTTGCTTTAAGAAATGCTAAGCTTGAGGAAAAGTAACAATGAAGGTGTGAAATGATCATCTTGAATGTGTCGATTTATGGAACTAAGGATTCATGGATTTGATGTTAATCCATACAAAGATGGTAGTTTCTAATGAGATGGAAGTGTCTAAAATCATGTCAAACATCCTAAGTTAATCCATTGAGGATGTGTTGAGTGAGGTATGAAAGATATGCATTAACAATTATCCTAGAAACGAAGTTTGGTAAATTAGATTATGGATTTAGTAAAATTCAATAACTTACCGTAGGATTCACGGCACCATTTCTTTACACAAACCGAACCCTTAAATTGGTGCCACCGTCCGCCTGCATGTGTATGGCGGTACAAAATCCATAATGACGGAACCAAATTAATGGTGCCGCTCGTCCGTGGAGACCAAAAATCTTCACAGACCCATTTTTAGGTGTCGGGACTTTTTCAAACCGAAATTTTTCTCAAAACATATGGCATTAACTATTTCTAGTTAGGAAAAGTCAATAACACATACACAAACATAATGGAGCATTGATTTTGAACAGTACAACGATTTTCACATAAAAGTGAAAATGGGTAAAATTTGATAACACCTTGTGCTATCCCCGCATGAACCGTTAGCATACATCAATGTTTTAAGTTAGTTTATCATCCTACAAAGCAAGAACACATAAATGACATCATACAACATTGTTTTTGTCCTTGTACCAAACACTCTCTTAAAACTCTATTTTTCAAAGTACTTGACTAATTTACTTAGTACTTATTGCTAAGTGAGTTATGACATTTCATAAGTTATGCGAGATGTTAGTATAACCTATGCAAAAGAAGTGATCTAAGTCTATAAGTGATGGTAAAACAATTTTCCAACTTAGTGCACAAAATCTAGCAAATGTCCTATTGTGCATAAACAAGAAATCGCAAGCAAGTTTAATAAATAACATGGCAAGATTGACACTTATATTATGCAAACAAACAAGTGAAAACAACAATTTTAAAATAAGCAAGCAACATATATGCAAACAACATAAACAAGTGGTCATTTAGCATAAGATAACAAGAAAACACTTTTCGTCATTTAGCGCTTAAATATGATTATGTATACCAAGCTTGATTTGTTTCCTTTAAACATATTACCAAATTAATTAGTTTCAAAAGAAGTTGTATCAAAGTTCTAAGAATACCAACTTAAATTGTTTGATTCAAAAATTTGAGTTTTTATGTTAAAGTTAAACTTAATATTTTAGACATACTGTAGTATTTGGTCTATTTTACTTATTTAAAATTAGACTCAGGCCATGAAGGTATTTTTAAGTGAAAGTAGACTCAATTCCCTTTAAAATGATAGGTGGCTCGACTGCACGGACTTACGGTTAATTAGTTATGATTTTTGAAGTTGCCCAAAATCGTGACATCAGACACACGGATTCCACGGAACCAAATAAAGGATCCGCCTTTATAAGATTTGGTGCCGTGGTCCTCTCGAGATGATTCACCAAAACTAATATTTGACATAGAGAAAACGTGTGACTTACTAGATTTCATAGTAAACATATAATACACATATTTAACAACATATCTACTTATGTAACTTATCTTAAACATTTACTTGAGGTGATTTTTCAACTAGATTTATAGTTATCCCAAACACTCCTTTAAAATCATATTTTTGGTAAATTTTCTATAAGCACATAATACAATATTTACTAGTTCTTTCAACAAACTTTTATTTTATTTTTCAAGAAAACCTTCAAGCTTGTATACAAAGTTACATTTAACAACAAAATTTCTAAGTATAACAAGCAAAGCATTTTTCATATTATTTTTCGCTCAATGGTAATTTGATACATGGATCGCACTCATTTTAAAACCATTTGTTTTGAAAATACGAGCCACGTGGCTCGGTACCAATTGTGGAAACGAGGGGGGGTGAATACGCTACCGCTTAAAAACTTTAGATCTTTAGTATCAAATCGCTATGAAGCTTGTTATAATATGAAAGTACCAATTATTGTTTGTGACTAATATAAAGCATGGTAAACCAAGTTGTCACACAATCATGAACATCAAACCACATCACAAACAATAGTATAGTGCAAGTATAAAAGTAAAGAGATAAAGAAAGGAAAGTGCAAACCGAACACGAGGATTTATAGTGGTTCGGTCACGGATCTCCTTTCCGCCCTACTCCACTCCCCGAGTACCCAACTCGAGAGTTACTTCACTAAATCAACAAGCTCCCTTGTCGGCGGAGAAAACCTTACAATCGTCGCTTACACTTTTTCCAGACAAAGCTAAATACCGGTTCTAGTTCGAGGTAGAACCAACCTAACATCGCTTATACAATATTTCCGACACTAAGCTAGATGTCGAGTTCTTTTACAAGGGTACAACCACTCCCAATATGTTTTATGGCCCAACATAATAAACCTTGTGTTTTATGGCACAAACACATAAACCATCTAATCTAGTTTGGTGAAAGTGTTGTTATGATGCAATGATGTTTACACTAATGATCCATGACACAAATGTCTAATGGATATGAATAACTACTTCTAAATGAACTTCCATTGATAGAAGCCTTCATGATGAAGATCACAAGTTCCCTAAACTTCTTGTGATAGATCTTCAACTTGTGGTGAGTGGGGATGGCTAGATCTCCAAGATTTCCTTGGTTGATCAAAGAGTATGCTTACAACAAAGATGAATGTTAGAAGCATTATGATCATGATCATTAGGGTGTTTAATGTGTGTTACTACATTGTTAATGATTGATCTAAATGTATGCAAGAAGGTGGAGAAGATGTGCTTTGAAGTGGTGAAGAAATGGGAAAACAATGGGCTTCTATTTATAGCCAAAAGTGGACAGAGCGCCCACGGACCAAGGAGCCCTTTAAAGGGTTCCGCCCTTATGCAATTTGTGCCGTGGGTGCCGACATAAAATCTAAAAATCTTTCTTCAAATCTTTCCAAGATATTACCAAATCTTACTAAGATCACATTTGATATATTGAGTGTCAATCTAACCAAAATATTCAAGTGATCTTTCAAGGATTTCAAAGATGATGCATGACATGATGTAACATGTATTTCCATTTTTAGATTAAAATGTTTATCAAGGTAAACATGTAAAATGTATTATGTAACTAGTTAATAAAATGTCTAGTTACCTTTTGTAAAAGAGTGCTTGTCAAAATAAAATATATTTTGTCAAGTGTTAGTAAACTCTAGTATTTGTATGAAATACTTGTGAATGCAAATGTAAAATGAGGTTCAAATAGAATGGTTAACCTATTAAAATACTTAGTGACTCTAAACGATTTTAAACATTCTAAATGATTTGTTAATGGGTTTGATCATAATGCCACATAACAAACATGTACGAACTCGTGTTGTAACATACGAGGACTTGAGACATCGAGAGGTGTTGAATGTATGTTGAGACAAAGTGTGATTACAAGTAACTTGTACATTTTACGTTATGTATTACAAGTTACATGTTTGTCATCAATCAAAACAAACGAGATCAGATAGATTAAATATCATAATATTTGCACTAACAGGTTTGCCGGACAAGTGACTCGCCTACCGGGAAAATCGAGTTAGATGTGTCATTCGGAGATGAGGTTGTACAGAAGGTCGGGATGAAGTTCACGGTTATTCGTGCACCGCCACCATATAATGTTATCTTTGGGAGGACCGGATTGAAGATCCCGCGAGCCATACCATCTACGGTCCATTCCATGATGAAGTTCCCAACTCCTCAAGGAATTGCCACGTTGGTCACCGTTCCGCCATCATTTCGGAATGTAGGAGATTGGAAAGGCACTATCGCCCGAGCAAGATAGGAAGAAACAAACACAGAGAAGTGGGTTTAATGGAGGAAGTGGCGATCAACCCGGCCTTCCCGAACAAGCAAAGACGATAGAAGGTGCACTATCCATGGAGAGGTGATGAGTGCTTATTCACTCATCATTTGGGTCAAATTGAGCAAGAAACATCTAAAACACCAAATGCATCAAAATAATCGAAAATATCTCAAAATTGTGTTTTATATGTTTCGGATGCAAAATTATCAAAAACAAATGAAAAACGAATAAAGTTTGCATAATTGGCGCTTTCACCCCTAACTTTCAAAAAATGGCAACTTTAGTCCTCGAATTTCAAAGATTGATGAATTTACCCTGGACATTTTAAATTGGAAAATTAACATTTTTAGTCCTTTGGTAATTCTAACTTGTCAAATTTGGTCATTTTGATAAATTTTGGAAAATTACAAGTTTAATCCCTGAGTTTCAAATTTGGCAAATTTAGTCTTTGTATTATTAGAAATTGTCAAGTTCATCCTTGCATTATTTGAGATTGTCAAATTTTTCCTTTGATCACTTTTCGATTTTGCATATGTGATCCCCGGATTTTCGCTTTTGGCAACTATGGTCCCTAAATGCTTAATGGATAAGTTGTTAGCCTAAAACTAAACCTATCCAACACCTCGCCCAACCAACCCAACTCCTATCCGGTCAAACCCAATAACATCCTCACTCCGATCCACACCCATCCAACCCGAGTTAAAAACCCAACCCCACTTTCTTCTTCCCTGCTTTTCCCGCCCACACAAACCCAAAACAAGAAACACAGAACCCTAGTTTTCCTTTTCCTTCTCCCCAAACACTCCACCCCATCTCTCCCTTTACCCAACTTCACCACACCCCAAACCACCTTAATCTCTTTAACCGCCACCCAAATCCCAAACCCACTCAACTCGATCCTCATGCCACGGTGGCAATCCTAGCCCCAAAAGACCCAATGGATGGTCGAGATTAAGTTTCTCTTGTACCTAGCTCGTTGATGGCTAGGATCGGTTCAAGAAAGCACAAAGGAATCTCTTTGGTCGCTTGCACTCACACAGAAACACAAGAGAAGAAGAAGACATGAAGACCAAGAGTTTAGTATAAATAGAGATGTTGTAGCCATGTTATGAGGCACCCCTAGTTTTTAGAAAAATTTAGCTTTATTGTTTTAATATTCGTTGTAATGTTTTTTTCTCACCAATGAAAAGTTTCTTTTTAAGTTTCATATCTCTAAATGTTATGTTAGTGTTTAATCTAATTTGAAAGTTGTTAAGGTTTTGAGTTCAAAGATCAAGGTAATAGGGTAAAACAACATGCAAAAAAAAAAAACCCGCTATGGATTGTTTGTTTTAAGGTACAAAATGGTCAAAATTTACTTTTACCCGTTTGACCTCAAAGTCAAACTCATGTGTAGCCTAACAAATCGCTTTTACAAGTGTTGATTTTGTTTTGAGAAATCTTTGTGAGAATCTAGTGAAAAGAAAACAAAATCATCCTCTTTTAATGAACATAACAAAGAAGAACCATCATTGCTCAAGACCATTTATCTCACTTATTTGATGTTCTAAGTTGTCAAAATTGATGTTTCTTAAGTCCCGTATTCCAAACTCAAGATTTGTTCAAACTTGTTGCACTTAGATCACTCATGGCATGGTTTAAATCAAGTCCAAAATCATCCCTCACCAATTTTTGAACCGTGATCAAGAAAAAGTGGTCCAACCTGTCGATATCGCCTTAAAATTGTCGATAAAGCCCCCTGGCTCCTAGTTGGTCATTTTAGCATGTCCACCGTACTAACTTAATTTTTGCATTTTCATGGTCTTGAAGCTCTTTTTTTCAGCTTGAAAATAAGCTTAAACAGTCCCCTAGGTCGCTTTTGCAACTCGCAATCACCCAACAACAGTCACCTTTTGTCTTATTTTTTTGCTTATCGCTTGTCATCTTCTTATTAGGTTTAATATAGTATAGTTAGTAGCTTAGATTTAGCTTATTAGACTTCCTTAATGCTTGTTAGGATAGATCTAGTGTTTATCTCTACTTAAGATTTCCTAGCTTAGTCTCATTTGCCAACCTGCTTCCATTCTTTGTAGCTTATTGATTCATTTGCAGCTAGCTCATTTTAAATTTGAATTGCTTATTTGTCCTTTGTTCTCGTAATCCAACTACTTATTCAAAGATACTTTTGCATATAATCATTCAAAAGGAGTGTTTGGTTGTTTGCTTTTAAAGGGTGTTTGTTATCGTTGGAATAAGTTGATTCAAACAAACTAATTGATAAGTTTTTAGAAGTTTAGTTTTCACAAAAGTACTTCTTTCAACCGAGTCCTTAAATTGCAAAAGAAAAATCAAAAATAAATTTTTCAAAACTAGCATGGCGGGACTCGAACCCACGCCACCCAACACACATAACACTCCTAACCAACGCGCCTGGGACTTGTCTCGTTGATTTTACACAAACAAACCTTTTAAGGCATTTTGCGCTTTAAGGCATAAGCACTTATTGGCTTAATTTCGCTTATTTTCTCAAACCACCACCAAGTTTCTCAATTTCTTAAGACTAGCATCGGTTAATGTACTTTTGTGAATTTTTCAGATTTTTCCAAAGTGGTTTAGTATTTTAATCATTTAATTAGATTAAAATAGTTTTTAATTCGTAGTAATTGAAACAAAAGTCAAAAAATATTCCGCTTTTTCCTAAAATTATTTTTAGTCCAAGAGAACGAGGAAAATTGATTTCACACCAGAGTCTCTTAAATTGCAAAACTTTTACGCTTATGGCTGGGTTGTTTCCGCTTTTTACGTTTGTGCGCTTTAGCACCCTAGGACTTAGTGTAGCTTCGTTTTATCATACCTTAGGCTTAGTGTTAGTTTATTTTAGTTTAGTAGGGTTCCTTGCCTTATTTACCTTCCCGCTCATTAAATTGTAGAATACGTAATCAAATCCAAAATCATTAAAACCAATTCAAGTTCAAATCACGAAACTCAACGAATCCTTCCATTCACACCTCGTTGGGACACGACCGGAAATCACTTTTCGGTATCACTTTATCACACCCGTGAGGTTTGGCACGCTGACCTTTTCCTAAAGGGTTAATTTGTCGAATTTTACTGTTAATTTGATATATTGATATTGTGTTTGTTTTCACCACTCACTTCACAACGAATCGAGGCAAACGACGCTCAAAGAGTCAGCATAGGAACATCGACATATTCGCATGGGAACCGCGGATATGACAGAGTCCCCGAGGATCATAGAGCATACTCTGAATGCCAACCCTTCGATAGACCCGGTATGTCAAAAACGCCGAATGTTGGCGGCGGATCGGAGTCAGGCAGTCACCAAGGAAGTAGAAGAATGGATCAAGGCCGGCATCGTCAGGCCGGTGAAATACCCTACCTGGATATCCAACCCCGTTTTGGTAAAGAAGTGTGATGGAAGCTGGCGCATGTGTATTGACTTCAAGAACATCAATTCCACCTGTCCCAAAGATTACTACCCCTTGCCGGAGATCGACTCGAAGATCGAGTCGGTCATGGGGTATAAATACAAATGCTTCTTGGATGCTTACAAAGGGTATCACCAGGTACAAATGGCAAGGGAAGACGAAGAAAAAGCAGGTTTCACATCGAAAGCAAGGAACCCTTGTTACACAAAGATGCTATTCGCTTGAAGAACGCCGTGAGCCACCTATCAACGGATGATAGATTCCGCTTTCAATCACAAATAGGAGGAACCTTGAAGCATATGTGGACGACATGGTCATCAAGAGCAAGGAAGAGCAGGAATGCTAGCGGACATAAGCGGAGACATTCGATAACCTCCTAAGATCAACATGAAGTTGAACCCTAAAAATGCTCTTTGGAATGGAGGAAGGAAAATTCCTAGGGTATATGGTAACTTCGAAGGAATTCGGGCAAACCCAAAGAAGACGAAGGCGATAATGGACATGCAAACACCAAAGACCTCAAGGAAATGCAGAGCCTAAGCGGCAAGTTGGCGGCACTCAATCGCTTCTTGGCTCGCTCGGGCCGAAAGATCCTCACCGTTTTCAAACACTCAAAAGCATCACCAAGGAGAATAAGGAGGAGTACCGTGGACGGAAGAGCGAAGTTGCATTCCAAGAGATGAAAAAGGCGATAATGATCTTCCTCACTAACAACACCAACGACAAAGGAAACATCAGACGTGTATCTTGTACCATGAGAAGCGGTCACGTGGTTCTCATCACGAGAAAGAAAGGAAGACAATTACCATCCGTTATGTGAGTCTAACACTCAACGGCCGAGAGGAACTACGCCCATTGAAAAACTAGCACCGTGGTCTCGCATATATGTCGCGCAAGGCTCGGAGATACTTCAAGCGCACCCTATAAAGGTAATCACTGCATCAACCCATAAAGCGGATCCTCAACAAGCCGGAAGCGTCCGGAAAGTTAGCTAAGTACTCGATGGAGCCGGGTGCATACAACATAACGCACGAGCCCCTAACGCAATCAAAGGTCAAGTGTTAGCAGACTTCGCCTAAGCTCCCATCGGAGAAAACAATGACAAGTACTTCAATCACCGTGGTGAAGAAGAAGGAGGAGGGAAATGGCTTTTGTATACGGATGGAGCATCCAATAACAAGGGCTCCGGAGCAGGTCTCGTACTAATCAATCCAGAGGGAATGGAATTCACTTATGCCATCCGGCTTGAGTTCGACGGCACTAATAACGAAGCCGAATACGAAGCACTACTGGCCGGGTTAAGAATGGCGGAGAGCATGCAGGTCCGTAGCCTTGAGGTCCGGGTGGACTCTAAGTTGGTGGCTAATCAGATAAATGGGGATTATGTGGCGAGTCACGAAAGTATGATCAAGTACCTAGCAAAAGCAAAGGAGTACATAGCTAGTTTCGAAAGCTTCACCATCCGGAACATCCCTAGGGGTCAGAATCAAAAGGCGGATGTCCTTAGCAAACTAGCCACGGTCGCTTTTGACCACTTAACGAAGGAAGTACTAGTGGAGGTGTTAAGGGAAAGATCGACGGAAATCAAGGAAGTTAATAATGTCGTTGAAGAAGAGGGACAACCGAATGACCCTATCATTCGGTGTCTTGAGAAGGAATTTGGCCGGAAGACCCTAATGAAGCCCGCAACCTAAGGATGAAAATCACCAAGATGTCATGTAGAAGAGGTACACTCTACAAGAAAGCCTATTTGGTACCCCCGATGAGGCGCGGGTCCCCGCAAGCAAACTACGTTATAAGAGATTCACATGGAGCTGGGATGCATTCCGGTCCCCGCTCGGTCGTGGCGAAGGCCATGCGGCAAGGATACCACCGCCTACAATGCACCGGATGCTAGAAACGAATAATCAAGTGCGACTCGCCGATCCATTCCCCGTGCCGCAACTCCCAAAAACAAAGCTAACACCCATCATGGCTCCATGGCCCTTTTACCAATGGGGCATGGACATAGTGGGACCTCTACCACCGGCAGCCAGAAAGGTCAAGTTTCTTTTAGTCGCCATCGATTATTTCACCAAGTGGACAGAAGCCAAACCGCTGGCAAAGATCACAGGGAAAGATGTCACGAAATTCGTGTGGGATAACATAGTGTGCCGCTTCGGTCTCCCCGCCGTCATCGTCTGCATAATGCTAAGCAATTTGTGGACAACCCTTCAAAAGTCGGGTGCGAAAACTCAAGATCAGCAGACGGTCGTGGCCCATCCACAGGCCAACGGACTGGTAGAAAGGGCCAACAAGAGCTTGATGGAGGGAATCAAAACAAGGTTGGGACGTGCAAAAGCCGGATGGGTGGGATTTAGCCGAATGTCCTTGGGCACACAGACATCCATCAAGACTAGTAACTGAGAAACACCCTTCACCTCACCTATGGAAGCGAAGCGGTCATACCAGAAATAGGCATGCCAACATACTGAGTAAGGCGGATAAGGAAAGGATCAAGAGAAGATCCCCGCCGAATCAGAGAACAAAATGAAGACGATATCCGTCTCAACCGGACCTACTACAAGAACGGCGGAAGAAGTCACCGTGATAGAGGCCCGCTACAAAACGAAATTGAAAAGTACTACAACCGAAAGCTCTACCGGTTTCCTTCAAGCCGTGAGAGTTCGTATCGAAAACGAGGCCGCAGAGCCAAGATCAAGGCAAATTGGGACCCAGTGGGAAGGGCCCTATCGGATCAAAGAGGCAAATCTCAATGGCTCGTACAAGTTGAAGACTTTGATGAAGAAGAAGTGCCGAAGTGGCACGCCATGAATTGAAGAAATGTTTTCTTTAAAAATATGCATTGTAAGCTCACGGCATGAACTACTTTATTTTCACTTTCGAGAAGCAATATATTCCCTACCTATGATGGAGGAGGAAAATTTTCCGTGATCATATCCCATGCTTGAGGGACGGACCCGCGGAGATTAGCTACTCCGACCGTGCATCCAAAACCCCTAATTAAAATCAATTTACCCCGTAAGTGCAATGACACTAGAAGGCCACATACCATTCGGTAGGCATCGATACCCCGAATAATGCTAAGACATTAAGGGATGAGCCGAGGCATATGTTCCCAACCAAGACGCAGATACCCCGAGGCGTGACGACGCCTGTGGATGAGCCACTGTAAATTTACCACCAAAGTAAAACAATACCCCAAAAATGCTAAGTCATTAGGAAAGTCGCAAGACATTTGCTCACCTGCGTAATTTAACATCGAAGTGCCAAGACATTAACAAAAACACAAGAATATACATACCAAAAGGAGGTCCGTATGCACGGACGACCTCACCTGAGCATAGATAACGATAAACATTGTTTGACATAACATACAACCACAAAAAACTACTTCGACAATAAGCAAGCCTTAAACATAAACGACCAAATGACCCCCTAATTATTATTAGCCCTAAAAATAAACTCAAGAAATTTCTAATTCAAGTAGCAAATGACAACTTCAATATAAAATCCCAAACATCACCTAATTTAACTCATCCTACACATACATCTACATGGATACATATATAAACATATGTCATCAAACTATTATAGCCTACACATAGATAATTAGCACAACGTGACATAAACCCGAACAAAAAAAATAGAATAATCCGAAACTTACCATTTGTGTGTGAGATTTTAGTTGGAGAAATTGTTAATTCGGTATATGGTGAGATGGTGGGTATGGTAGTGGTTAGGGTTTTGACTTTTGAGAGTTTTTAATTAGGGGATTTGTGTGTTTGGGATTCACAAAATGGAAATGATAATGGGTATTGTTGTGTTGAGTTTGGGATTAGTGCACAATCTTTTTTTGTTTCCCGCTTGTGAAGCCTCTAAAAATTTTGTTTCCCCCCGCCAAGTGTTAAGCTTTTTTTCGTTTCCCACTAAAGAAAATAAGGCTTTTTTTTTTTTTTTTTTTTTTTTTTTTTACCTTTTTTTTTATAATATGTACAAGAATATTGCATACTTGAATCTGCAATAAAAAAAATGATCCGTTATTTAACTATATAAGAAGTTAATCAGTAAAAAGAGTTTTATGAATGTCGAATGAATAAGTGTTTTTCTTACCTTCATGATTCAAGGGATTCATCCACGAGCATTCCTTCATCGTGGTCGGATCTTATGTAGGTAGTATTATCAAGAACAACGGACTCTAAAGGTGCAATACCGGTGAAAATGGAGGTAACTCGTCATATTGATCGATTCATCCTTGTCCACAACATCATCAATACCAAGTATGCGGCGTTTACCAAACCGGACAACATGCCATCTAGAATCTTTCGGTCCTCGACATAAAATACTGGGTGGCAAGTTTCGCTAGAATGAATGGTTAAGATACATAGCCATTTGTGGAAAGATTGACAGCTAGAAACCATCTCTGTAGAATAAGAAGACCTCCGTGTTATCAACCCACTTACACTTGAACAATGGTATAACAAATGAATTGTAATCTAATTCCATATTTCTTTAATGACTCCATAATAAGAATCTTTAGTAGCGCTTTGTCGTTGAGGCTATTATCATACTCCTTTGCTTTGCATTGTACTCTTTTGATCTTGTTGTCTAGTGTAAAATGTATACCCGTTAATTTCAGAACCTTCATATTTGACAACACGATCGGGTCGAATCCCAATTCCTCCACGGTTTATCGACATTTGGTAGTGTATTCCTCACTTTTCTTTTAGCCAATGTGAAAAGTTTCATTGTGTTTCTTAGCCAACCAATTCTTGTCCCTCTCAATCGCTTTCATTTTTAAAATGTTTGGTGCTCGTATATGTAGGGAGCAATAGATGTCATATGTTGCAAGACCGTAAAATGTGCCTCGTAAATCATTTGGATGCATCGACTCTTCTTGCGCCTAAGTGTGCTCGCCTCCAAGTCTACCCTTATGCCGACTTTGTGGAATGCCAATATTTCCAACATCTTTTAAATAGTTTGTACCACATTCAATCACCTCCTCGGCAAAGATATCATTTAACAATACTACCCTCCGGTCGACTTCGATTCCTAACATACCCTTTTAAGAAACCCATATCTCTCAAATGGATACATGTATCGAGGAAGACGGGACCACAAGCCTTTATTTCTCCTACAATATGAGATACCAAGTGAACCATGACATCAAAGAATGAAGGTGGAAAGTACATCTCGAGGTGACAAAGCGTTAATATAACATCATGTTGCCATTTATCTAACACCTCGTGATCAATCACCTTCGAGTGAATCATGTTAAAAACAAACAAAGCTTTGTAATGGTATGTCGAATGTGGTTTGGGAGTATTCCACAATTGCAATAGGAATCATTTGTAATCAACACATGACAATCATGTGATTTCATACCCGATAACTTCAAGTCTTTCATCGAAACCAACTTCTTTATGTTAGCGTAATAGCCGATGGAACCTTAATACCATGCAAGCATTGAAAAACTTAGTTTTCTCGATCTTAGACATGGTATAACACGCCTGTGGAAGATACGTACCACGCTTTCCAGAATCACTTTAGAAGCAAGCTCGTCGAATTCCCATTTCTTCCATGTCATTTCGAACA
>CM040240.1:34880156-34911238 GCA_022545495.1 Chrysanthemum lavandulifolium
AAGCGTATGGTAAGGTTTAGGATCAATTCTAGGCGGTGAGGAGCAATTGAAGGTTTAGAGCTTTGGATAACCGTAGGTTGGAC
This sequence comes from Chrysanthemum lavandulifolium, assembly GCA_022545495.1. NCBI lineage: Eukaryota > Viridiplantae > Streptophyta > Magnoliopsida > Asterales > Asteraceae > Chrysanthemum > Chrysanthemum lavandulifolium. Next base: position 34,880,240 of record CM040240.1, read on the forward strand.
GATTTAGCACTTCCATTATCGGAGGAAGTACCGGTCCTTTGTCACCCCGTGTCCCGTTCCATTTCCTATGCATAATTAATGGATCATCACGGATAACACGAATTTCGACATTTGTGATAAAGTCGAAGTTTTCAACTTCGTCCCGAATCGTCGTAGTCGAGAGATTCCATGAGAATAAGTTAGAATCAAATGGATGAGGGTAAAGGGATAAAGAATCAAAAAGAGTAAGAGGGTAAAGATGAATATTTCGGTATTTTTGAAAACATGATGCAAAACAAAGAATGAAAATCTTTTGGATTTTTGATTTTAAGATGTTTTGGATTTTGGATTTTATAAGAAAATATAAACATATGTAGATGGTATAAACAAGGAGTGAATATCCAAATCTCTAATCGCTAAGCGTAAGATAATCAAGCCTGACTCCCGTGGCGTAAAATTTGATTCGCTCCCGACGATTGAGTTTTCTCACATGGCGGCCACTTGTGAATGGCCGACCGTAAGAAACTTAAAGCGGTTCGAAACAAACTCAATGAAGATCCGAGAGTATAGTGTTTCCCGGTCGTTATGTCCCGGTGAGCTATCTGAAGAATCACCAACCGTATAGTGATCGAGAGATTTGAGCGGAAAAGAGGATTGTGATTATTATAACTACGAAATAGCCTATGATTACAAAGACTTAAATGCAAATTAAAGGAAATTTAAAAGATAAAAATATTAAATAAACGCTATCACTATTTGCAAAATGATATTTTTGATTTTATGTTTTATAAAAGCGAATTAAAAACTACGTAACGTCTGAATGAAAATGTGAAACTTAAACAAGATTAATCCTAAAAATATGAAAATGATATTTTACAAACCTAATGATAAAAGAAAATTATTAGAAAAAGAAAATTATTTTATAACTATTTAACTAATTATTATTAATTAAAAACTATTTTAACTATTAAATAATAACCTAAAATACAAGAAAATATAAAATAAAGCTAGAAAAATAAAATTATGACTTAGAAAAATCTAAAATATCAAAAGAGAATTTTCAAAACTATTTTGTATTTTTCGATTATTTTGTATTTTCTATGAATTTTAAACTATTTAAAACTAATTAAATTACTTAAAAATACAAATTTAACTAAGAAAAATTGGAAAAATATTTTTTGACTTTTTATATTTATCTTAACTTAAGAAAAATAAAAAATTATTTTTTTGAAACTTTTCTGAATTAATTGCAATAAAAGCTAATTAAAATGTGCTAAAAATTGATTTAAATGCAGAAAAATAGCAAACTGATTTGGAAAAATCTGAAAAATTCAGGGAAAGTCTAAAATAATATAGAGAATCTAGGAAAAATGGAAAAACAGGTGCTTGTGTGTGGGATTATGCAACTGCCAAGCAAAGTGCTTATGAATAAGCACTTGCAATAAGCCAAAAGCTACCAAATGGGCACCACACTGAAACAGAAGCTACACTAAGCTATAACTACCCAAAAGGAACCAATTACAACTATTCTAAACATCTGAAACACTAATTGCACAGATTTGAATGATTTGAGCTTATGAGCTAAAATCAGTGTGAGGCTATGACTTTTAAGCTAGACAATAAGCTACTCAATAAGCTTAAACTTAAAAACAGATGAAGGATCCTAAAGTAGACCTGGGCAAGAGCTTGTAAACCAAAAGACAGACCTAGACAAGCTCTTGAGAGCTCTGTGCCAACAAGATAAAACACATGCAAGCTCGATTAAAACCGAGCTTGTGCATTGAGGAAGAAAGGCCTATTTGACAAGCTCAAATGGAGCTTATAAAAATTCACAAAATCTGTAAAAATGGTAATAAGGAAATAGACCAAGAGAATTTTTAAACCCACAATTTCTTTTAATTTGGCTCGAAATTGAATCCAAGAAAATCAACTCGGTTTGGCTTAAAATCACTTTTTCGTTTTGACTTTTGAGACATTATGAAACTTTGACCAAAATGAAATTTGAAACCAATTTTGGACCGATTGAGATGTAATATGATGAAATAAAGCTGATGCAAGCTATCCTTATGAATTCTAAACACAATAACAGTTTTTGCTTTTTGAAAATTCTAACAGATGAGAAACTAGGACAGATTATCAATGATTTTGACTTTGAGTGTTTGTAGGTGCAATATTTAGACAGCATTGAGTATATAAGAGTTAAACAAACCTAAAGCAACAATAATCTACCACTGCACTAACCTAAATCACAGATGAAACAGCTAATCCAAACACACCTTTTATACACTGATATACAATTTAAACTACTCAAACTACTGAACTAGCTTGCTATACTGATCAAACTCACCCTAACTACTCTAAATACAACTAATTAAACAGGATAGAACTAATCTAAATCACAAACATAGATTATGCAGTTTCCATTAAAAATAACTTACAATTTGTCCCTTAGCCACTGTGGCTTGCCAAGAAACACAAGTACCACTATCCTATCCTAACCCATAACACAACTAAAATTCAACCCAAATTCATGCTGCATCACCCATTTCCATTTTCATTTCTGCTTGAACCATTTTCTCTTCACTGTTGACTTTTGTTGACCATAAATGAAATATGCTTGAAACTGTAATGCAAGCTTATCAAAAGCTATAAAGAGCTTAATTAAGCTTAGTTGAATTTAACATAAGCTTATGAGAAGCTTGGGCATAAAATTTGAAACTGAAAATTTCAACAATGAACAATAAACTTGAAACTTATATAAAAAAACTTGGATTGATAATCAAAAGCACATTACACTGATGTTTTAACTTAAATATGATACATAGAAACTAAAATTACAACATTTTGAATTACACTAAGACATTTATTAAAAAAACGACATTAAGGAAAAATATAAAACTAACTACTCCCTTTCTTCTCTTTCTTCCTCCCTTTTTATAAGTGAAATGCTTCTCCCACTTGTTCTGAACACATCCCACATGCATTAAGAGCCATTGGATCATTTAAGGAGATTGTGGCCATTCATTCCATTTTGGCGGGAAAAAGGTTTTTAGCAGTTGGGGGTTGAGTGAGGGAATGAGGGATGCATTTAATGTGTTTTGGAGTATGGTGGAGGAGGGGGGAACAAGGTGAGTGGAGGTGAGCTGGGGGAAGTGGGAGATGGAGTGTTGCAGGCAATTGGCAGGGAAGAAAGAAAAAGGGCGCCAAGGGTTGCTTTGTTTGACCAGTGGTTGACCGGGGTATTAATAGGCAGGGGGTCCAAAATGCAAAGGGTCACAAGGTTTGGCAGGGTCCATTTGGTTAGTGATGAGGGCCAAGGTTGTATTAAAGGTTTAATAACATAGGGACCTTTTTGTATTTTCGAATTTTGAGGACCAAAGTCGCAAATTACAAAGTTGTTCCAAGGGACCATAAGTGACAAGTTTTAATAATACAAGGACCAAACTTGACATTTTCAATATTTCCAAGGACCATTTTTGCCAAATTTGAAATTTGAATGACCAATTTTGTAATTTCTCAAAACTTTTGATATTTTTCACCAAAGGACTAATTTTGACAAGTTATGATTTAAAAGGACCTTTGGTGATTTTTCTTTCAAATTAGGACTCGGGGACTATTTCGACAATTTTAGAAACTTGGGGACCTAAAGCGCCAATTATGCAAACTTAGCTCATTTTTCATCGATTTTGAACATTTTGCATCCGAAACATATAAAATGCAATTTTGGAATATTTTCGTATTTTGATGCATTCGAGCATTTTTAAACGTTTTGCGATTCAGATTTAACCAAAATGATGTGTATTTACACACTCATCACGTACCTTAAGGATAGTTTAGAGATTCTCCGTGAGATCGTCGAAGATGATAGAATAGATAAACCACTTGATAGTGCTATTGCCTATGCTCGCATGAATGCCAAACGATCTCGGGAACTCTTAGAATATGTCATTGCCACATGTCCTAAAAGCGGTACTAGGAGAGATAGAATAGTTGCACCCACTTCAATGCCTAAAGTCAAGCATGTTACCTTTGATGTGCCTCGAAAGCCTCGAACCCGGACTTATAGACCGAAAATCAAATGGCGATAAAACAAACTAGGTTCCATCATCACTTCTCTGATGGTAAAATTGACACTAAAGTTATCGGGTCAAAACCTAGAAGCAATACAAAGAAGGATAAAATATCACGACTAAAAGTGATCATGAGAAGGAAGTGAATGAACACCATAGGGAAAATAAGTTTAACTTGAACAAAAGAATCGTGTTGGTTCTAGTATTAGCTCTAAGCTTATTGAAATTAATTCAAGTCTTATGTGTCGCAAAACTGTAAAGAATGCTTATCTTCGGTAATCATGATAAATGTGGTGTGCTATTTCGAGATCTAAGAATCAAACCCAGTTAAGAAAGTTTGGAAAGTGAAAGCAGTTAAGCAATCTTGAAACCTACGAGAATGTTTTTACCAATGTAGGATTTCGGTGGAAGCAAACAGTCGAATATTCACGAATGGCAAACCTTGCCCTTTAACAAAATCCACTATGCCTAGAGTAGTGCCTATTAATGTTTGGAAGCCAGCGGTAGAATAATCCCATTAAGCACAAAATTTCCTTCGACTAAGTCTCGATGCTTCTACTAGTTCGACTCCTAGTGATAATGCCATTGCACCTAGGGTTCTCACGATTCAAAGATTGTTTGTGCTAACCAAAAGGACCCCATTAGCACGTGGGGATCCAATGTTTCAATTCTTTGTCTTCGTCTATTGTACAAAGTAGGTCGTATAAATCGTCCCTTGGTATTTGGATTGGGTGACTCTAAACATATAACTGGGCTCTAAACAATGGCGTATGTTCACATTAGTTCAGCCTCGTTCTTCAACACTATGGCGTCAGAGATAACACTTCAGCCCCGTTCCTCATAGAAAATAAAAGTATGCGCCTGGCGCTTTATCTTGAGAAGAAGAGAAATCTTCATTTTATGACCATTCTCACCGACATTCTTCATCAATAAGCTTCATGTTTTCCATGCTCATTCAATCCTCAAGTGGATCTCCGTTCATTGGTATATATTCTTATTCACTTGCTCGATCAAAATGGCAAACTTCATTTGCAATTTTGAGGGGAAAGAGTGAATATACTACATGTTGATGGATGCTTGAGTTATGGTCATACAACTCTCTAACGCCTAATGTCTTCACTCACTAAGGATAACTGGGATTTACTATTTGGGATTCGTTGTTTTCAAGATATTTTTGATGAGTACTTCCAACCTCCAACGAATGTTGATCATCCGATTCAAGCTCATGCTCGGTTCCTCTTGACTCAACCGGTTCACCATCTAAGAATTGTACTCATGAATAATGATCCGCTCTTTGGTATTCCTTTGCCAAATCTTCATGGATTATTGTTCCTCTCAATGTGCATTCGTAAATCAACCACACGAACAATAAGAAAAATTACTACCTCATCCGCTAAGACATTATTGGTGAATCTTCGGATGAGTCTCTACATGTATATCGTTAGGAAGATGGCATTGATGTTGAGGAATCAATTGCTCGGTTCATTCTATGGATTAATGTACATCTTATTGTATGTTCATTCACGTGTTGGGCATTTGACACTAATTGATCACTCTGAGTTGATCCGAATCACTTATTTGATAATGAAGTTGATTTTCATAAAGGCGTGTTCTTATTTTATCTTGAATTCGGGGTTGGTTGGATAATTGATCACTACAAAGTTGGTTGGATGGATGAATGTCTCATACTTTGATTGAGTATTGAGTACTTAGAGATTTGCTTGGAGCATGAATTCTCGACACCGTTCTTCCAACATTAATGCAAGCTTAAGATACAAATGCGGGGAATTCGTCTTCAGTTTCAAGTTTGGTATATCGGGCTTTCTTCTTCAGTGGTCACTTCAAATTGTCTACATATGGGTTGATAAAGATAGCCAGAGAGAGTTTCTGTTGTAGTTGATTCTCACAGGATACATTTGAGCTTATCGTGTTCTTCTCTATTTCAAGTATATGAGTGTATTATATTTTGCTAATTCTGAGGTATCAAAACCAGCAAGGGGGAAGGATACATACATCTGGATACACAACAGTGTACACTTGATGAAAACCTTTGGTGTATCATTCCAACTATTTGGGTAAGGATGTATCATTATAACTATTTGGGGGAAGGATGTATTATTCCAACTATTTGGGGTAAGTGGTCTCTTGACACTTTTGGTATGTGGTAACTTAGCCTTCAATAGGAAGAAATATGAGAAGAATAGTTGGAGCGTGAGATGATATTGCTTATCGACATCTTCTTTATGATTTATGGTAGTACTTCCGGTTATTGCTTCATGTACACATTGTAATGATGATTCCGATGAGATCGCAACAATTAGGGGTGAGATATGTGTACATCATGGATGCACAACATGTTCACTTGATCGAGCTAATTCAGTTATTCCAAAGTTGACATCCGTAGAGATAATCAGTGACTCAACATGTTACCTGGATGTCATCGTCTCTACTCTTGTTGGGTACATGTGTACATTATGGGTTGATTGGTTATATTTTAGATAACTGGAATGCATTTGGTGAAATGAAGATGCTGATATATTGTTCTCCCGAATAGACAACTGCTCAAACTCGAAGAGTAATGTGTACATCGAGGACGCATAACAGGATCATGTGATTGGGCTTAATCATTTATTTCGGGTTTGATAACCGCAGAAATGATCCATGTTAACTTGTTACCGTTGTTATCGTCTTCTTGGGTTCTTGAGCTTCATACAATTAGATTGTTTGCTTCACTTCTTCTTCTTGGGAAATGGTCTTTTACGAGGATTGTCGGTTTGGGGAAGCGCAAAGATTCACTTTTAGAAGGCTCAAGTTCTTGCGACGATTCGAGAGCCTCAAATGCTTTTGTGGTGAAAGTTTAAGAGATGATGACTTCTATCTTCTAAAAAGTGTTGAACGATTTCCTTATCTCGGTACTCATTTCATCATCCTCTTAAACTAATTTATCTTCTTGTATATATTTATCAAAAAGCAAAATATAAAATTATAAAACCAACAAAAAGAAAATAGAAAATTATAAAATCATCAAAACCCATAAAAATTAGAAAATTTTGAAAAAGTCCAAAAATGTTGTTTTTTCTTTTCATGTTATATGTATTCGATAACATCTACGGACTTTGATATGTCATTCAAAAATGGCACGGGTCTTTAGATGAAGTTCGAACTGAAGTAATAAATACCTTTTTAATTTGTCTTTAAAAAAAATGGGATGGAGAAAAATGATAGTTTATTGTCATTTCAGGTAATAACCAGTTTTAAAAGAAAGAACATAGCCATACATAAATTAATTTTTGAAACCTCATGCTCTGATTCTAAATACAAATGTTTGTCGCCAAAAAGACAAATGTTTCCATCACAAATATTTTTCCTTCTAATTATTCTTCTGAAAAATATTTGTTATCTAATGAAAACAAAATTGCTTTGACAATAACTCGGACTATATTTTTAAAAATCATCTGGAATTATCATTTGTCAAAATCTCTAACACTCAATCAACAACTTATGTCATTGATTGAGGGGGAGAATGATTTCAATCAAATCAAAAAGTTATTTTTCAAACAATTAACACGTAATCGAGCAAGGTCAAATTTTAGATAATAAAAAAGAACAATGTTTTTGTACTATTGGATCCAGACCAAGTCTAATGTTGTGTTTTCATAAGATACTTAAACATGTTTAATCCTTGGAGTCTAAAGTCTTTGAATTCGATCCTTATCAGTTAAATACTTTAAAAGCTAGTCTCAATTCTCCTCAAAAGCTTTCAAAAACAATTTAAATCAATAGAGATCACATATCTCAAAGGATTTGAAAATTGTGATTGGGGGAGAATTTGTGATTTAAATTAGATATAAACTGATAATTCAATAAGTGGTTTTATAAAGATATTAACAAGCTCTCCTCCCTACATGTGCCAAACGATTTCAATTTTTCCATGCACATGTTGAGGGGGATCGTCTATCTCAAACCAAAAAGAATTGAAACGTGATTGAATTGTCTCTAAGTGCAGGTTCTCTCTAATATGTGCAAAACACTTTCGAATCTCGATGCACATATTGAGGGAGAGCAATCATAAGAAAACCTCATCCTTCCCAAAATATTGTCCAATGTAATTATATTACTAGATTTGATCGGGAAGTGGTGATGATTATTTTAGAAAATGTTAATCCGAGATTGGATCTTTCATTCTCAATCTAAGATTTCAAATGTCCTCTTGCCACCATGTGCTAAAATGATTTCAAACACTTGAAGCACATGTTGAGGGGGAGCGTTTTCTAAAATTATCAAAAACGATTCATGTACAAATGATTTGATCGTGTATCACACATACCTGGATTGATTTTTCAAATGGTTTTCAATTGGTTTCATTGGGAGAAGAACAATACCAAAAAGACCGACCAAATTTACTTTATGCATGGAGATATAAGGATGGTTAGGTTAGATATTCGTTCCCACGATCCCGCTAGAGCCGGAGGGATCTACCCAGGGACAATCCACTAAATAGTGTAGAAGTCCTTAGGTATAATGAAAAAAAAGGAGAAAAGTGAGAAATGGGAACAGTGCGGACTGAGATAGAGCTAGAACTGGAATAAACCCAACAAGGTTCTAGTAATAAAGTCTCGGTAAGCTTGAAGGGTTGAAGAATGAAAAAGAAATAAATGAGAAAAAGGTAAAAAGAAATAGCCTCCATTATTTCAACCTTAGGGTAGAAACCGGGTTCAATTCATATACTCTTGGTGGTTACCAAGGTAACACCGGTATTGAAGACAAGGCGTCATGGACCTAGTGACGACCGCACTACAACTTCCCAAGCTACTCAAGTTCCTCTTAAAAGGACTTGTTTCATTCTCACGGGGAACCCACATAATCTATCGACTCTCTCTTAGAGATTGTTGATATTGAAGAAGGAGACCCTCTCCCTAGTCTCCGACATAGGAACCAAATGTGCACAATTGAGTCTAGAGCCTCGAGATCATCAATAAATCTCACTAGGACACAATCAATGAAGACTCACTGTTTCACACAATATGGAAAGTGAGAATATATCTTAAGAGTCCTACGCATTATCCTTGTGGTATTGCCAGAACATCTGAGTGATATGTAAAATATTCATGATGAAGATGGAAATCATTCTAGAGCCAACATCAAACAAGCTCTTGGTGGGTGACATGTGAGATCTATCAATAGATCAAACTTGTGACAAGCGGATTAAAACGATGGGGTGATTCAATATTGAATCAACCTTGGTCCGAGAAATGGATTAGCGGATACCTTTGAAAAACCGGTCGTTGTGCTTAAAATTCTTTTCTCTAGCACATCGAATGTGTATTAATATTTCAAAATAAAGGTGTTTATGATTGATAATTGATTTTCTTTAAAACCTTCGTTGTATTGCAAAACACTTTATATTAAGCAATACACGATTGGTTTAAATCTTTTCATCAATCGGTGAATCTCAATTCATTGGTTCACTCTCTCCGTGTTGTCTTCTTTGAGGCGTTCGGTTTGAAACGACTAGAGCATTGGAAACCATGTCAAGGAGATTCTTGAATTAAACGATCACGAGCGGTACTCGTCTTGATCAGCGGGAACCGTGGGCGTGTACCTCAATTCAACGAAAGTGATCAAAGACACGCTCGTGCGCTTTATTCGATTGTTGTATGCGGTACACCCAACGTTCTGGTGATCGAATTGAGAAGTCAATCCATAGCCGCATGCTCACACAACACATTCATTTCTAAAGAAATCATGATAAGTGCATATCGTCATCAACTGGCTCTGATATTTTCTCGCCATGCTTCTGCTACGCTGCAGGAAATATTATGAATCAACAAAAGCTTCCGCTACTCTGATGAGAAGATATCATGATCCGAATGTGAGCATGTCGGTCCAAAAGTCACAACTTCACATGATGGCAACACTTCAAAGGATAAGTCAGAGATTTATGGTGGCAGATGATCTCAATGTTGGCTCAACAATCACCATCATGTGGATCAGTTAAAGACCTCCACTTGAGTCAACAAAACATGCGGAATATGAAGAATCAAAGGCTACGGACTACAGAGCAAAGATCTTAATCAAGTATCCAAGAACAATCAAAATGTAATATCTGTTTGTGTTCAATGTGTGGCGAGGTGACCTCCGCAGGGAGATTGTTAGGATTTAGAAAATCCGTAGTTAAAGAGTCGGTCACCTCAGTATATGTATTCGTTAGAAAGCTCGTGAGTCGTAGTCAAGTAATGTTAATAAGTAGTTTGTTAAGTAACATCGTGGATGACGGACGGTCTTTACCCACTGTATGCGATCCACACCCGTGGGAGGCGAGTCTTGTAAGAAACTATATATACCCTCTACCTCCCAAGGTAGAGGGTTGGAGCTTCATAATATCATTTTTCTTTTGTCTCACTAAGTTCCCTAAACTCTTTCACTTTCTCTCTCTAAAACTCAATTCACACGCCTCTATTCAATATGATTTGATGTGTTTATGAAAACCAATATGTTACATGTTCTTTCTCCAAAGATGAAGTGCTAAAGATGTTCCGGTGTTTATTCTTCAAGGGAGCAAAGTTTAACATCTGGAGTCAAGAGTATAAAAGCTCAAGTCAAGCTTATTCTTCTCACAACTTTCACATATCTCTGTGTGTTTTCTGAGCGTGTATCTCTCTCATTGTTCTGTTATGATTGTGAGTTTGAGAGAAACCCTTCAATTGTTTTGTATCTTCAGTTTCTGTATTGTAAACATACTTGTTGTCTTAGCAATTGATTTCATTAATAAAAGAGTGAGCCAAAAGGAGGTTGGCTAGGTTCATTCTAAATCAGGTTTTGTGTTTAAAATTAGCATTGGTTTATAAGTTTTTACAAAGCTGCATGGATACTTTATTAGTTGTTCCATTATAAAAACAAATTGAGATAGACCACTATTTTATTTAAATAATCAAGTGGGCCATAAAATGTAGTTCCCAAATATAGTGAAACACGGATACTTTGTCTGGCATTGTTTCTTTTTTGTTTTAATAATTATTTAAGTTTTATTTTTTTTTTCTTGAAAAAAAATATTATTGCTAGAGAAAATTTTTTTTTTTTGGTCTCTATTAGCATAATGTTAAAAAAAAAATGAAGAATAAAAATTTAAAAAAAAAAATTCCTGAAAAAAATATATTCTAGTGCATGTTTGCGGACCTAGCCTTTTAATCATAAAAAAGACACCGTTAAAATGAAATTTCTACTAAAGTACATTTAGATTGTGGCTATAGGCGGGTTGTTTTGTCTCTCGCCACACCCGATAGGAAGTGAGTGAGCAGTGAGATGCGATGAATTAATGGTCGTTAATTAACGACCGTTATCTACTAACGGTAGTTACTTTTTTTTAAATACTTTTTAAAGAAACGAAAATGCAACAACAGTCCCTGAGGTTTGATTGATGCCGAACCGTCAAGTTTTCTCACACAAGCTAGCCACTTGTGAATGGCTAACCGTAAGAAACTTAAAACAGTTCAGACACAAATGCAATGAAGATCAGAGGAGTATAGTGTTTCCCCGGGTCGTTATGTCCCAACGAGCTGTGCGATGAATCACCAAACGAATAGTGATCGAGAGGATTTGAACGGAAAAGAGTTTTGAGTTATTATAACTAAAGAAAAAGTATATAAACTACAGGGGCTTAAATGCAAATTAAAGAGAATTAAAAAGATAAACTATATTAAATAAACGCTATCACTATTTGCAAAATGATGTTTTTGATTTTTTTCTTTTATAAAACTTAAATTAAAAACTACGTGACGTACAAAAGAAAATGTAAAACTGAAACAATATTAATCTTAAAAATATGAAAATAACATTTTTACAAACCTAATGATAAAAGAAAATTTTTAGAAAAATAAAATTATTTTTAAAACTATTTATCTAATTATTATTAATTAAAGACTATTTTTACTTATTTAATAATAACCTAAAATACAAGAAAATATGAAATAAAGCTAGAAAAATGAAATTATGACTTGGAAAAATCTAAAATAACTAAAGAGAATTTTCAAAACTAATTTTATATTTTTACGATTATTTTCTATTTTCTATGAATTAAAAACTATTTAAAACTACTTAAATTGCTTAAAAATACAAATTTAACTAAGAAAAATCTGGAAAAATATTTTTTGACTTTTATATTTATCATAACCTAGGAAAATGAAAACTTAGTTTTTTGAAGTTTTTCTGATTTAATTGTATTAAATGCTAATTAAAAAGGCTTAAAAACTGTTTTAAATGAAGAAAAATAGCAAACAGTGCTGGAAAATTATGAAAATTTCAGGAAAAGTCTAAATTAATATTATAAATCTAGGAAAATTATAAAAACAGTGGCTTATGTGAAGGAAAATGAAACTGCAATGCAAAGTGCTTATAAATAAGCACTTGGAATAAGCTAAAAGCCACCAATGAACACCAAAATGATACAGAAGCTATAAAATGCTAAAAGTACTCAAAAGAAACTAATATCCACAAGCTTTAACCTCTGAAATGCGAACTCAACAGATTTGAGGATTTGAGCTCAAGTGCTTAAAACAGGATTTGGGACCTACTTTGAAGCTTAAGCACAAGCCACCCAATAAGCTGAAACTAAAAAGTGAGTTGGAAACTAAACTAGACCTGTTAGCTACTTGTAAACCAAAGAACATACCAAGAGAAGCTCGATGAGCTTGTTACAAGCCCTCGCAAGAATCTATGAAAACTCGGATTCATCGAGTTTGTGAGCAGGCGAGATAAGCCTGCTTGACAAGTCGATTTGGAGCTTGTAGAAAATTTCTAAAATTCAATAAAAATCATAATAAGTAACTAGACCAGCTGAACTAGAAAAACCCCAAGTTTCACTTGATTTGGCCCAAAACTGAACCCATGAAAAATCACCCCAGTTGGGTGAAAACTGGATTATATGGTTTTTGACTTTTGAAAACAGTTTTGATAAGTTGACTTATTTGAGATTTGAAACCAATTTGTGGACAGATGTTGATGTATTATGATGAAATAGACCTAATGCAATCTATCTCTATGTATTACAAACCTAAAACAAGCTTTTGCTTTTTGAAAATTGGTTTCACAAACCTGAAGCAACAAGTCTCAACCACTGGACAAACCATAAACACAGATTTGCTATCTAATCCAAACAACACCTTAAATCACTGATTTGAACTATAAGCTAAGCTAAACACTGAACTAGCTTGTATTATGGATTAAACTGAGTCTACTTATCCTAGTTACCACTAATTAAACAGTTCTAAACTAGTTATGACCACAGATACACATACAAGCACAATATGCAAACTGGATTGAAAATGGAAATTGAAATACAAACTCACAGATGTCCAGCTTATTTTGCAGCTTAAACCAAACCCATAACTAATATTCTAATCCATTTCCAACCCCAAACCAGCACTGCATCAACCCATATCCAATTCCATCTCCATTTTGGCCTAGTTTGACTTTCGTTGACCAGATATCAAAGTTGTTTGAAATTGATTGATAAGCTTACAAAAAGCTATAAGGAGCTTAAATAAACTTATTTGAGCTTAAAAATAAGCTGCCAAAGACTTGAACATAAGAGTTTGAAACTCAAATTTGCAACAGTGAACTTGAAAATATGAAACTTGGTTAAACTTTGAAATTGATGATTAAAAGTAGATTACACTGATAATGTGACTTGAGTTTAGTACAATAAAACAAAAGATTACAACTTTAGAGCTTAATTAAAACATAATCATAAAAAACGACATACATAAAAATTTTAGACTAAGTACTACTCTTTGCTCCACTCCTCTTGCTTCTTTTTATACACCAAATGCCTTCTCTCTCTCCTCTGATCACTTCCCATCAATAATCCTGGCCATTGGATGAGTTGGGAAGATTATAGCCATTTGATCACTTTTTTTGGCGCCAAAATGTATTTTTCCAGTTGGGGGTTGAGTGCAAATGTTGAAGAAGCATTAAATGTATTTTGGAGGGTTGTTGAGGTGGGGAACAAGGGGTGAGGATTGAGTTGGAGTGATGGGAGACGGTGTTTGCAGTGGAGTTGGGGAAGAAGAAAGAGAGGAAAGGGGTGTATATGTTTGACTGATGGGTTGACCGGGTTAATATATTGAAGGGGGGGGTCCAAAAACAGGGGTCCAAATGGCTTGGCAGGGGTCACAATGGGTTTTGATAGGGTCCAAGGTGTTTAGGCTTAATAATCATAAGGACCTTTTTTGCAATTTCTGAAAGTACAAGGACCAAAGCTGCCAAATTTCCAAAGTTGTTTCAAGGGACCAAAACTGACAAGCTTCAATAGTACAAGGACCAAAATAGACATTTTCAAAATTCCAAGGACTATTTTGACAATTTTGAAACTTGGAGGACCAAACTTGTAATTTCTCAAAACTTTTGACATTTTTCACCCAAGGACTAATTATGACAAGTTATGATTTTAAAAGGACCTTTGGTGATTTTTCTTTTGAAATAAGTGCTCGGGGACTATTTCGACAACTTTTGAAACTTGGGGCTCAAAGCGCCAATTATGCAAACTTAGCTCATTTTCATCGATTTTAAACATTTTGCATCCGAAACATATAAAATGCAATTTTGAGATATTTTCATATTTTGATGCATTCGAGCATTTTTAAGTGTTTTGCAGTTCAGATTTGACCCAAAAATGATGAGTATTTACACACTCATCAAGGTTTAACTTGCGTCGCAAAATAAGTCCTCTAGGGACTAACGATGTAAAAGTAACTAACAATTGTTATTTAACGACCGTTATCTACTAACGGTCGTTACATTTTATTTAATACTTTTTAAAAAACCAAAAATGCACAAGAGTCCCTGAGGTTTAACTTGTGTTGCAAAATAGGTCCTCTAGGGAGTAGTCATGTAAAAAAACTTACATAATTGGTCCTTTATGTTAGACGTTCGTTACACAAACAGTCCTACTAACCGTCGTTACTTAACGGTTGTTAAATAACGACATTCTATCATTTTTAATTAAGAAGATCTATATAAAGCATAATGCAACAAGGCGATAACATACTTTTGGTAAATTCATGCTTAATTATACCGCTTAAAATTATATCTAATAGGAATACACTTAGCTCGCTTAAAAAATACTCAAAACATATAAAACCTTGTAAAGTCAATAGAAATAGAACTTACGTTTCTTGCAAACGTTAAATAATCAGTGGTTTTAACGATTATTCTTTGAGTTATGAACACGTAACAATTTAGTAGGCCGTTTAGTTGGTGAAAAACACATTTTCTTGTAAAGTCTATGGAAGAAATTAGAAACGTAACGTTTCTTGCAAAGAGATAAATAGAGCCCATTACGAACAGTAGTTTTATTTTTTCAGATTATTCTTTGAGTTATGAATTACGTAACAATTTAGTTTTATATTTTTTATGGAACAGTTCAATGTATATGTGTCATGTTTTGATGAATTCTCGTTTACAATTTATAAAATAATTTTATGGTGACGTTTACTGAAAGCAGAAATGTGGAATTTTTATTGTGTTATTCTAAAGAATGATGTGCTTCAAAAAAAAAACATCTTTTCTTTTTATTTAAAGTTAATAGGGCTAATAATCTATTAAAACACTATAGTTGTCAAGAATGACAGTTTTGTATAGTGAACTAAAAAAATAACTCTTTTATACATTAATGTTGACATTTTTGCCTTTCTTTAAGTATTATGACCATTTTACCCTTCGAAAAATTAAGAAAAAATGAATTTCGAAAAAAAAATCAGAAAATTTTTGAAATCTAAAAAATAAAATAAAAAATCGCATGTCACAAAAAAAAATCTAAAAAAAATTTAAAAAAAGTTTTTTTTCCGTTTTCACCTATTTTTATTCACTTTTGATTAAAAAATCACGAGTGAATTTTTTAAATTTTTTATTACAAAATATTACAAAAAATTCAATTTTTTTTTGTGTTAAAAAAAATTCTAGAAAACAAATTTGAGAAAGGAAAAAAAAAAAAGTATTTGAAAAAAATTTTGGAAAAAAATTTCAAAAAAGTATTTCGAAAAAAAATTCAAAATAAATTTGAAAAAAAAAGTATTTGAAAAAATTTAGAAAGAGTAAAATGGTCATAATCTTAAAAGAAAACAAAAATGTCGATATTAATGTCTAAAAGAGTTATTTTTTAGTTCACTATCTGTGAGCTACAATTCTTGACAATATAATACTTTAAAAGGTTATTAGTCAAGTTAATATAATAGAAAGTTATACCGTGCAAGAAAAAATTTAAAATGTCTAGAATGATTTGGCATTAAAGCTTTACAAAACTATATAAATCTGATGATAACGAGTTATCATTATAAATAGTGATATTCATCTTGGAGATGACATGACATGTTCTTACTTAGTCACAAAATAAGTGACGGATTCATGACTAAAAGTAACATTGTGCATTTGATTGAAACTAATAAAGACTTGTAACATCGTTGCTTTTAAAAAAAAAAAATAAAAATAAAGACTTGTAACACAAAAACTTGAAAAACTTGTGCATTTTATAAAAAAAACACGTGGTTTATGGACTAAATTTGTGAAACACGTTAAGAGACTGTAGAGGTTATATATATACAATATCACGAGACCGGCAAATATGTACCTCACGTTTTCTTCTTTTCCACCTTCGTTTCATTCATTTAATATCATTTAATATATATTGTTGGGTATGTCATTTTACGCATTTGTTGATGTATTTGACCCATCATATTTAAAGATCATTTGTTTTCTTTAATATAAACTTTTGATCTTCATCCGTGTTTACTTTCTTGGGATTTGTGTTTTTGGCGATCTCGGTGAGATTTTATTTTCCATTTTCTTTTAAGTTGACTTGACTTTTGGTTATATGTTTTGATCCGGTTCGGCGAAATGAAATTGCTATTTTGGGATACTTGTTAGTTTAGTTAAGTAATTGATGTATAGTTTGTTTTCATCAATTTCATGCTTTATGTGTCCATCAATATCTTGATTTATTTGGCTGTTATTTGGTTTCACTTTTAGAGAGGTTCACTCAAAGTGCTTATTTTATCATGCTTGTTACAATAAGTGTATTTTTACTGAGAATAAGTACTTACTGCATAATAAGTGATAGCCTATATTTTACCTGTATGTATCTCGGTAATGTATCCTTTTTGTTACAATAAACTTATATAAAGACATTCTATAATTGGATGCCACACATGAAAAGGTACACTGATATTGTCATTATATTATTATTATTGCAGATTATACAGTCCGCTAATAATCAATATGTTTTTGAAATTTTCTGGCCACTATGTCCGTGTTTCTGTATTGTTTAGGGCTTTAAGTTCTAATTAATTGTATCTCGGGGGCTTTGACTAGTACTAGCGATAAATCAAGTTGTGCAAAATCTATCAGAGTGCAAATCTGCTGAATTTTCACCTGGAGCAAGACAACATCTAGAAATCAACGACGACACCTTTTTGCAACAAGAGAGTCCTCTTGTAAGCCTTTTTCCTTCAGTTTTCATCCACATGTACTTAAATAAATTCAACCGTTCGTTTATTGCACTAGGGAATATTAGGTAGAATTTTGTAATAACCAACACTCAAAAGTGGAAAGTCCAAATATCTGGTTTCTGTTCTGATATTCTTGATTAGAACACCGAGCCACTTTAGAACTGCTGGTATTCACAGGTGTTATGGAATTTTCACAGGGCAGGTTGGGTTATGAGTATTCGCACACGGGTTATGAGAAATGCGCTTTTGGTCAATCTCGATTTCCATTCAACCTTTTTTTATCGTCTGAGTTTAATCACAATCTGTCTTACTAATTATGGTGAATGTGTTCTACTTCTTTGTTTATCGTTATTCTTGGGTGGTTTCTGGCTTTACAGATTTAAGGTTGCTTGCGTAATATCTAGATTCCTTTTTTTGTAAATGTAATAACTAGAATCTTTCATCAGCTTTAAATGGTGTTTGTATACTGATGAGAATTACTTGATATCCTACAGGCGGAGATCACCCAATTGAATGAACAAATTAAACTGAAGAATGATCAGATTCAACTTTTGGAAGACAAAAGTGCTAATAACTCCATTGAAAAGGAGCCGGTGTGTTTACAAGAGAAGCTTGATTTAACACTCGTAAAATCTGAAACCCCGAGTGTGGAAACTGTGTCTAGCACGGAAAAGGTTACGCATTTAGAAGAGGATGCTAGCCAGGAGAAGTATGATCAGGGCAAGCACAATCAGATAGCAATGTTGTCTCACTGAAGATATAATGTTGCTTGATGTTAGTGTTGAATCGGATGCTTCAAACTCGGTCAACGTTTGAAGAGGGGATCCAAGAAGGAACAACCCGAGAAGGAAGAACCCGAGAAAAATGTCTTTGAATAATGTTGCTTTGTACCGTAAAATCCAATAATGTTGCTTTGTACTGTAAAATCCATTAATGTTGCTTTGTACATGTAAGTCTGTAACTTATTAACCAGGTCCCTTAGATATGAAAAGTGCAGGTATTGTTTCGTTATGTATTTGGTATAAATTTAGTATTTTTGTTAACAGGTCCCTTAACGTGTTCGTGTCGTGTAACCCGTTAATTTTAAATGTCGTGTTCGTGTTCGAAAAAAAATGACACGATTTGTTATCGTGTCCTAACCACAAGGACCATTTTGTACTTAAAAATAAGCAAGGTCGTAATTTAAAAGATTCAAGAACTTATATAACAGGAGATCAAACTTTTGTAACATTTTAAACTTTGTAACATTTTAACACTTTAGTAACATAGATGAACATTTTGGCAAACTTTAATAACATCTTTGTCTATTTTCTCAAAATATTATAAACAATAGTTTTAAATCCTTATTTTAGCTCTAACCTCACATAACAAACAATTACTTTTACTATGTATTCTTTTGTTTCAAAAGTAGTCAGAAAAAGCACTCAAAAAATGTGTTTGGTATGGGGGAATGAAAATGAGGGAATGACAATGATTGTGATTGCAGATGTTTGGTTGAGATGTATGACTTTCAAATATTAGATACAAACGAAAATATTAGCTATATTTTATACTACCCACGTGAGATGACTTTCACATTTCTTTCATGATTCTCATCCCCACTAACTAAAACTAAACAATAAATTTTGAATTATAAACTCATTCTTACTCAAACTTATTTCGAAACCAATACCTATTGTAATTTCACGACTCAAACCAAACGCACCATAATATTTGGTAGTTCAATATCATGTAATAAAAGGATGATTTTTTTATTTATTGGAAACGCTCCCCCTCCCCCCCTTCTTTTAGGAGGAGTTTCTAATCATTGCAAGTATTAAAAAATTATCTGTATATATCGCGATGTTATGCTATGTACTTCGCAGTTTGTATGGTTAACCTATAAAAAAAGTTTGTATAACGCAAACCTTTATTCATTGCTGCAACTCAATTATTTCAGTAAAAAATAATGATGGAGCGTGGTGGGGTCTTGGACACATCAAGTTGCACATTATTTACCCACTTGAATCTTTCTAAAAACATAAACATTTTTGAAAAAAATATTTCATAAAAGTACGTTTTTAACAATTTTATCTTTTCAAAAAGTAAATACAGTTACCATTCAATCCGTGTTATTACACTTTTTTTTGGGAAATAATTAAAAAAAATATCATACTTATCATCATTTTTTTATAGGTAACGAACAAATTTTTTCTTATTGTTGAGTCTTCTTCTTTAAATTCATCCTTTTTGGTCTTATGTGACGTTTTGACCTTCAAAAAAAAAAATTTATTAGTATGAGGCGAAAATGTCCAAATAATTCATGAAAATACCTTAAAAGAATAAAATTGAAAAAAAATCACAAAAAGAAAAAATTTGTTCTTTCTCACAAAAGAAAATGGTGGTAAGTATGATACATTTTTCAATTTTTTTATTTATTTTTATTTTAATTTTTAACTTGGTTGTAGATGTTTCCCGAGTGAGTTATTGCATTTTATTCTTGAATTCCTATATAGATATGGACGAATTTTGTAGCATCTCGGGCTAATGTTTTCAATATAAACAATTGAGAAGTACCACCATTTGTAGCAAGTTGGTGAATGACACGTGATACATTTGACTAAAGGCTATTTTGGTATGACGTTTGGGCTTTTAGGGCGATGGCGGTGGAAGAATAAGTTTTGATTTTATTGTTCGTTTAGCGAAGGGCGGTGAACTTTCTTATTTTTAAAAACTTCGTTTTCCAATCTTTTTTAAGATGATGAAATTTAATGAATATTATTCGCATTACTTCTCATTCTTCTTTTACCAAACACACCCTAAATCAGATTATTTGACAAATGATACTTACTTTTTACCACCGTAAAAAGCATGACCGAATACTCGTTTTATACATTTCAAGTGACATAGTATATGTTATCCCAATAAATTTTGCATACTTTATTGTCAAGAAAAAGTTTTCAATATCACAACTGAAAAACTTTTCGCCATTTTTTTAGTCATAAAGCAATGCTACAGTTTTAACAAATTAAATAAGAGTATTTGTTTGTGATAGAAGCACATGAACCAAACATTTTATACTGCAGTAACATATTAAACATTTGGTAACACTAAGTCACTAACATCTCTATACAAGACTTTCCCATATCAGGTAACAGTAGACATAACTCTGAGAACACTATCAGAGAAAAACATGCAACAAAATCATCTGCACACACTGCATCAATCTTCACAGCAGCATTCCAATCCAATTCACCCAGTTTTGCACCAAAGACCATAACTCCATAGTTACATTTCTTAACTAAATCAATGTTAAGAAAACGCAATCTCAAATATTACGTGTCTTAATTAACTCTCAACATGTACGTTTATAGCACAAGTTAGTTAGACATGATATGTACCAAAAAAGAAACTGATTTAATTAATGGAATGCTTAAATATGACGTTCTTATCTTTATTTCAGCTTTTTTGATGGAAAAGTTAAAACCAACCCATGAGAAAATAGCACCGTTCTAAAAGGCCGCATGAAAGGTCATGAAGGTGTCGAGGATTCGCCACGTCCGCCACAATGCTTGCATGGCGCTTATAATACGTGTTTTAGAACTCGATATATATGAATTATGATATATAAATGTATAAATATTTTTATACTTTTTACACTACGCCACGCCTTATAAATCTGAAAGTTTCATCTAAACCATGAAAGACGTGAGGGCTTTGGTCATGCCTACCATCGCACACCTCACGCTATACGCTATTTATAACCTTAGGAAATAGTGATATTATTGTATTATTGTTGCGTTTTCAAGTAGCTTCTTAAACATAGCGCTTTGAATTTTGTCAATTTTTTGGATATGCAAATTAATATCTTAAAAAAAAACGTTATGAGATGTTTAAGGTATAGTATAAAGGTTGTCTTCTGACCAAGTGGAGGAGTTGGATCGGGGCGTTTCGAGGGATGAAATTCGTAGGGCTGTTTGGAATTGTGGAGAGAATAAATCGACGGGTCCGGATGGGTATTCGTTTGAATTTTTAGGAAATATTGGAGTTTAAATCGGGCTTTGATTTTTGCGGTGCGGTTGAACAATTCTTTACTTATGGTATTTTTCCAAAAGGATCCAACTCGTCTTTCATCGCTTTGATTCCTAAAGTTACGGATGCTAAGTTCGTCTCGATTTTCGTCCTATTAGTTTGATTGGATGTGTTTACAAGGTCATTCCGAAGGTTCTTGCTAATCGGTTGGCTATGGTCATTCCTGACCTAGTTTATGAAACTCAGTCCGCTTTCATTTCTAATAGGCAAATATTGGATGGCCCTTTTATCTTAAACGAGGTGATTAACTGGTGTAAAAGGAATAGGAAGCAATCTATGTTTTTTAAAGTGGACTTTGCTAAGGCGTACGACTCGGTTAGGTGGGATTATCTTTTAGATGTTCTTCATGCTTTCGGTTTTGGGTCTAACTGGTGCAGGTGGATACGTGGTTCTTTTAGCTCCGCTATGGCGTCTATTTTGGTTAACGGGAGTCTAACGTCTGAATTTCCTTTACGTTGTGGCCTTAAACAAGGAGATCCTTTGTCTCCTTATCTTTTTATCTATATCATGGAGTCCTTACATATTTCGTTCTCACGTGCAGTCGCTGATGGGTTATTCAATGGTATTCAATTGCATGGGTCATGTAATATTTCTCATCTCTTCTACGCTGATGATGCTATGTTCATAGGTGAATGGTCTGACTTGAATTTGCATAACATCGTTATTATTCTTCAATGCTTCTTTTTGGCGTCGGGCTTGAAGATCAATATTCAAAAGCGCCAAGTTTTGGGTATTGGGGTTCTCATAGTACTGTTGTTGAGGCTGATAATTCGATTGGGTGCACTGTTATGCATAGTCATATTCGATATCTTGGAGTGAGGGTCAGTGGATGTATGTCTCGGAGGTCAGCTTGGGTCGACACGATTCAAAAATTACAATCTCGGCTTTCTAAGTGGAAGATCAAAACTTTATCTATTGGTGGCGGTTGACTCTCCTAAAATCTGTGCTTGGTGCCTCTCCTCTATACAATATGTCCATATTTAAGGTTCTAAAGGAGTTTTGAAGGATATGGGCGATTCGGTGTAAGTTCTTTTACGGAGTAGACTCCAACGATAAAAAGATTACGTGGGTAGCTTGGGATAAAGTTTTGGCGTCTAGAAAAAATGGAGGCCTTGGCGTGTCGAGTTTTCATGCGTTAAACCGTGCTCTTCTGCTTAAATGGGTATGGCATTTTATCTCTCAAGATGGATCTTTTTGGTTCAAGGTTATCAATGCGGTGTATGGTTCGAATCTTATATCGCATTCGGTGTCTTATTCTTCGATTTGGTGCTCTATCTTACGTGAAGTTCATGTTTTGAAAGGTAAAGGTTTTGACTTCTTTTCTTACTGTAAGAAGCGTGTAGGGGATGGGGTTTGCACTCGGTTCTGGTCTGATGTGTGGATTTTAGACGTACCTCTTAGAGACAGTTTTCCTCGTTTGTTCGCTCTAGAGATGGACAAAGATGCCTCGGTTGCTGTTAAGTTGGGTGTTGCGTCGATTGCTTCTTCGTTTCGTAGGGAGGTGCGGGACGGTGCTGAGAGACATCAATGGTCTGATCTTATTTCAATTGTGGACTCTGTTTTTCTTTCGTCCTCTAAGGATAGACGGATTTGTGACTTGTCAGGAGATGGTGAGTTTAAGGTTAAAGTGGTTCGTAATTTTCTTGATGATATGTTTCTTCCTTCTATATTTGTTGCTACGAGATGGTTGAAATGTATTCCGTTAAAGATTAATATCTTCGTGTGGCGTGCTCGTCGTGATAGCTTGCCGACGAGATATGATCTTAGTCGAAGAGGTGTTGTTTTGGACTCGATTTTATGCCCCATTTGTGGTGCGGCTGTGGATGACATTCAACATGTCCTGTTCCGTTTCGAGTTGGCTCAATCTATTCTTCGTAAGGTATGTCGTTGGTGGGATTTAGGTTGGCAGGAGCTTTCTTCGTTTTCGGATTGGGAAGCCTTGTTTCTTTCTTTCCGCTTATCTCCCGCGATCAAGTCTCTTTTGGAAGGTGTTTTTTGTGTTGTGATAAGGTTTTAAAAGGTACCTTTTTGAGGGGTCGTTTAAGCCCTTATTTGATCACTTTTGTATCTGTTATTGCTTAATATCGTTCCTTTTCACTTTTTAGGTCTCTTGAAGGCAAAATCTTTGGAATGGCACTTATTTGGACGAAAAGCGCGAATATCTGAAGAAAATGGCCAAAGTCGAATCGAGACATTCAAAGTGCTGAAAACATAAGGTGGCGTCGGTGTTAATTGCGACGCCGTCGGAGGATTTTTGTGACGGGACGAAGCCAAAACCCTATTTTCAAGTGACGACGTCAAGTTATAAAAGAGTAGGTCATCATGACTCGGACGGCCTAGATGTAATCCGAGACGGCGTCGAAGTGAAGAGGACGGTGTCACAAGCATAAGGTGACGCCGTCGCAAGTCTAACGTGTCCAAGACGAAACCCATGACGGCGACACGACGGCGTCACAAAACATAAGGTGGCGCGTCGCATATGTAATATTATATATAGAATCCGAATTTTTCATTATTTAGTGTGTAGTCTTTTGGAGTAAAAACCTAAACCGAACCAAGGCTGTCTTGTACGGTATTTTAGGGTTCAAACCCTATCTTACACCAAGATAAGTGTTTTACTTCATTAATACAATTATGTCTTTGATTATTTGTGTGTATGCTTGCATGTTCTCCATGTCCGGCTAATTTACTTGTGTGTTTGCTTAGGGAATATGAAATTTAATTATTGAATATTGATTGGTTGTCTCTTATCTTAGTTGATTAATGATCTAGTAATGCGATAGGTCATTCGTTGTGTACTTAATGCTTGATTAAATCTTTGTGAACCTTAGAATATGACTCCTTGAGTAGTTGTAAGCTAAACCATCCAAAGAGTGCCTTAGAATAAGAGTTTATTATCCCTAGTGGGTTTTGTAGATGAGACCCTTTGGTAAGTTCAAAGAGTTGGGAGAAACGCATACCCTACAACCTTAGACACACAACGCAACTAGGAATGAGGGCGTGACAATTCAACCACCAATAGGAGATAATTAAGGAGTAGTAAAACCTAAGTAAACACATCTTTAAACTATCATACGAGCACACAATAATTAGACATAGACTACATACACCTTAGATTAGATAATTAGATAAGTAAAATAATCGGTAGCAATACCAACCCCCAAATTCAAACCCGAGATTCATACCTTTCCATTTCATAAAAATATAAAAATACAAAACATTCTTCCTCAACCCCAACCTTAGCGTAGTAACTTCTCACTAGCATTCCTATTCCTCAGAGAACGATATCAATACGCGTGGCTTACCCTAATACTACACTACAACGATTAGGTTCATCGCCTAAGGTGTTGAAAAACTTGCTCGATTTAAAAGGAAGTTCCTTTGACCCCGAGCGCGCGTGTAGCGTTATCAAGTTTTGGGCGCCTTGCGGGAATAGAATAGCTAGTTAGTAGTCCACCTCGTTTAGGTTTCTTTACTTGATTCCTATCAAGTAAACTTTTTTTTTCTCATTTTTAGCTTTCTCGTAGTCTATCCCCCTTCTTCGTGACTTTTGTTCGTAAAAAAAAACCATCACTCACCATGATACGTATCTTCCGCCGAAGATTCTTCACTCTACCCGTTCCCAATCCCGAAATTGAGAACGCAATCCCACAAAACCCTTCAATCATTCACCATTTTGGAAATCACCTAGGGCATAATGAGATAAATTGGCAACAACAAAGTCCTTTCTATGACTCAGATTCCGATGAGGAACTTGATTATGGTGAAGCACTTGATAGCGGGAGGTCATTAATGGAGTTAGTTTTGAAATTGAGGAAGACCCTCCCATGTTTTGACCCTAGGTGTAGGATTGAGAAAGATGGCCCTTTAACATGCAATTCCCTTGCAAAATAGGACTAGAAGGGTTCGATGCTTATTTGAATTCATTCTTACCTTTGAACTTAATCTCGAGGGACCTATACAATAAAATCAAGATCAATGAGTTAACTTATCAAGGAACAATGTTGTTGAAGCGATCACTCATTTGCACGTGTTTGTTGGAAGTTTTGATTATTTGGTAGAGTTCATGGTCTTAGAAGACTTAGGAGAATTTATTGATAAGTACCTCACTCAAGTAATTTTGGAAAACCTTTCAAAAATTGACTAGGTTGAATGAGCGGATGATTGATGGTCTAATTACATTTCTCGATGAAGTTGAAGATTTTATCTACCAAAAGCCCATCCTAGGTTTAAACATAAGGATATTGAGGCATGTAATAGAATGACCCTATTCCATTGCTTAGTGAAATGGATAAGCAAAGTGGGCTTAGGCACCCATATGAGAAAACTAAGCGGTATTACAAAAATGCCTTGAATTAGGAGATGATTACAAAAGAATAAAAGAGCGTTGGAATGGCTTAAGTATGAGCACGTGGCGTGCTTGCGAGGCAACGAGGAGCACGACTACGAGTCTAGCTACAAGACTCTTAAATAAAGAAAAGCGCTTCGTGGGAGGCAAACCATGCTTAATTGTTTGCTTGTTAGTGTCATATATCTTTTATTGATTGATTATTCTCATGTTTAATTTTGTAAAAATGCTTTATTTTGTTTTTAACCTCGTCTTAATTGCATATAAAGGTATTTTACATAAGGGATAAGTGTAGGGAGGATTACACGTTTTCAAAAGAAAGCGTAAACATGAGAATAACAATTCATTAAAAGAAATATTTGTGTGTTTGTTCGAGTCAAATGCTTGTATCGAGTCATAATGGATGTTTTGAAATTTTCCGATTCTAAAGATGTAAATTTTCGAATTTTTCCGAAAATCATGAGACCGGTTTTGTCGGGATAACTTTGACGCGTCGAGATCGCAACCAAAACAACAGTTACTTTTCTCGTTTTACGAGCTACTTAAAAAATTTGGAATTTTCGGTCTTAATTTCGAGATTGTAAACATCCATTCCACAAGCATTATATCCTAGTTTAAATCGAGTCTTATATATATTATTACCGCCGATTTTCGCGAAGGTTTCGTTTGTTTCTTCAAGTGTGCGAGGTTTAATTTATCAAGAAGAAGTTACATAAGATTGGAAGGAGCTTTTCACGCATAAATTCTTCTTGGAAAGGATTTAACCATTACTTCACACACGGATCCTACCGAGCTAATAAGGGAGTACTAGTTTCTTTCGTTTTAATTACCTTCCAATTATCATAACTTTGATACTTTCGGGAACATTGGGGACAATGTTCGGTTTAAGTGTAGGGAGGAAAATAAAGCGGAACTTTGAAACTATGCTTATCCTTGATTATTTGCTTTGTCAATTGTATTTGTGTAATAAACCATGAGAAAATGTCGGTTAGGGTAATTTTGGCACCAAATTTAAAATTTTTCATGACATATAGGAGTGGGCCATTAGTCTTAACAAAAGCGTCTCACGGATAGGAAGTTGCATGACTAGCACACTAAAACCCTTTACCACCTAAATTCCACCCAAAATGTGAGGATCACCCTTAGATTAGTAGGAATTAAAAGCATTCATCTTTAATGCTTAGAGTGTGAACCGGTAGTATATTAGATTCTAGAACTTGTTTTGTGATGCATTCGAGATCGCTAGTAAGACTATACTTGTGTAGTTAGGAATAACTAAATGATAAGAGGCATTAGGACAACCCTTGTTTGATACCGTAATATAATTACTTCTTCCACATCGGTTGAGTAATTCCCCACACCCTTTGCGTTGTACTCATCTTTAGTACACGATAACCCTAGTTAACCCCTCGAGCCTATCCTTTTCGCGGTTCTCGTGATGTTTCGGTTTTCCATAATATCAATGAAGAGCATTGTTTACACCCCACCCCAAATATACACCCAAATCGCCTTAGCCTACCCAGTATGCACTCACTTTTAGTGCATTATTGTTATCACCCTAAACCCTTAGTTCAATTATCTAGTTGCTTGCATGAGTTGCTAAGTCGAGTCATATCCTTTGTATACTGATTTTGGGACGATTGGGATTCATGGGAAAAGTTAAAGTTTATGAAATGACGTGAAGGGCGTTAAATTCAAATTCCCTTTGTTTGCGTAATAATGTACCCCAAGTGTTTTGATCTTTTCAATTCGGGTCAAATTAGTGTTAGAGTAATAAAAACTCAAGTGTAGGGATGTGCCTATAAATCCCTATCATTTTGATGTTACCGTAGAGGATGGTAGAGTAAAAGTGTATGAAAAAAAAAAAAAAAAAAAAAAAAAAAAAAAAAGAGAAAGGAAAAAAAAATAGAGAAAAAAAAAAAAACATACGGGCTACCATCCTACATCTATCCTTTAAATTTATGTTTGTTTATTTGATTAGCTAAAGTTTAGAGTGTCGAGTCTTGGCTTAGCAACGCCATTCTTCGTATGCTTGTAACATAAGAGATTTTTGACTTGCCACCACTAAATAGCCTATCCCACCAAACCCTTTGTTTCTCTACCGTAAGCCTAACATTACAACCCTTTAAAGACCTCTTTGATAGTCTTTCCTAGGTACTTACGCCAAAGCGATGGAGGTTTGATCTATTCTCAAGCCTATAGTAATCTATGTACTAGGACCGGTTAATGAGTGTTTAATCTTCCATTTCAATTTTTTATATTTCATATACACCGAGAGAGATGTGAGTATCCAAACACCCCATGTGAGGTGCTAGTATGTGATTTCCGTGCTTGTTATGACTTTTATGGGTTTATATGTGTTGTGGACCGTTTTGAGCGAATGCTTCATGACCCCTAACTTATAAATTAATTGGCTAAAAGCACATTTGCTTGAGGACAAGCAAATACCAAGTGTAGGGATATTTGATAAGGTTTTAAAGGTACCTTTTTTAGGGGTCGTTTAAGCCCTTATTTGATCACTTTGTATCCATTATTGCTTAATATCGTTCCTTTTCACTTTTAGGTCTCTTGAAGGCAAAATGTTGGAATGACACTTATTTGGACGAAAAGCGCGAATATACGAAGAAAATGGCCAAAGTCGAATCGAGACACTCAAAGTGCTGAAAACCTAAGGTGGCGTCGGTGTTAAGTGCGACGCCGTCGGAGGATTTTGTGACGGACGAAGCCAAAACTCCTATTTTCAAGTGACGACGTCAAGTTATAAAAGAGTAGGCCGTCGCAACTCGGACGGCCTAGATGTAATCCGACGGCGTCGGAAGCTAAAGAGGACGGTGTCACAAGCATAAGGTGACGCGTCGCAAGTCTAACGTGGCCAAGGCGAAACCCTAATGACGGCGACACGACGTCACACAAAACATAAGGTGACGCCGTCGCATATGTAATATTATATATAGAATCGAATTTTTCAATTATTTAGTGTGTAGTCTTTTGGAGTAAAAACCTAAACCGAACCAAGGCTGTCTTGTACAGTATTTTAGGGTTCAAACCCTATCTTACACCAAGATAAGTGTTCTACTTCATTAATACAATTATGTCTTTGATTATTTGTGTGTATGCTTGCATGTTCTCCATGTCCGGATAATTTACTTGTGTGTTTGCTTAGGAATATGAAACTTAATTATTGAATATTGATTGGTTGTCTCTTATCTTAGTTGATTAATGATCTAGTAATGCGATAGGTCATTCGTTGTGTACTTAATGCTTGATTAAATCTTTGTGAACCTTAGAATATGACTCCTTGAGTAGTTGTAAGCTAAACCATCCAAAGAGTGCCTTAGAGTAAGAGTTTATTATCCTAGTGGGTTTTGTAGGCGAGACCCTTTGGTAAGTTCAAATAGTTGGGAGAAACGCATACCCTACAACCTTAGACACACAACGCAACTAGGAATGAGGACGTGACAATTCAACCACCAATAGGAGATAATTAAGGAGTAGTAAAACCTAAGTAAACACATCTTTAAACTATCATACGAGCACACAATAATTAGACATAGACTACATACACCTTAGATTAGATAATTAGATAAGTAGAGTAATCGGTAGCAATACCAACCCCCCAAATTCAAACCCCGAGATTCGTACCTTTCCATTTCATAAAAATATAAAAAAATACAAAAACAATCTTCCTCAACCCCAACCTTAGCGTAGTAACTTCTCACTAGCATTCCTATTCCCTAGAGAATGATATCAATACCGTGGCTTACCCTAATACTACACTACAACACTTAGGTTCACTACCTAGGGTGTTGAAAAACTTCTTTCGATTTAAAAGGAAGTTCCTTTGACCCGAACAACGCGTGTAGCGTTATCATGTTGCTTGGTGGAGGATTTGGTCGTTAGGAATCGATCTATTTTTATGTGAATTCTCAAACGATCGGTGATTTTGATGATATTGTGTCGTTCTCTTTTAATTGGTGTTCTAGTAGATGTAATAGGGTTTTCATGGGAGGCGGTTGAAAAACCCTCATTTAATTTCTTTGTAATGTTTCTTCTAGCTTCTTGCTAGTTTATAAAGTTGTCGTTCAAAAAAAAGTATAAAGGAGTAAGCTACATGGAATACTTTATTAATTGTTCCATCATTAAAAAAAAGGTGAGATAGACCACTATTTTATTTAAATAAACAAGTGGCCATAAAATAAAGAAATGTAGTTCCCAAACGAGTTGGGTTAGCCCGCGCGTTGCTGCGAGTTTGTTTTGTTATTTTTTTTTTATTCATTGTTCTTGTTGTTTCTTATGAATTTTTCTTTTCTTAGTATTGTATATTTTTGCGTGTTGATGCGGGTTTGTTTTGTTATTGATTTTTATTTGTATCGTTTCTTATGATTTTTTTTTTTTTTTTTTTTTTTTTTTACAATTAGTATTTAAAAATATATAAAATACTTTTTTAATTACATTTGGGTATACTTTATACTTTGTTTGTTGAAATGTATTATTTTTAAAGGTATTTTGTTAAAAGTTATTGGGCTTATATAATACATTGGGCTAACTTAAAAAAAAAAAAAAAAAAAAAAAAAAAAAAATCAAACAGATAAAGAGTCCAAAATGTTAAGATATATTTTTTTTACAAAGGTTATCCTCATTCCTTTTTACCAGCTGTCGGTTGTCAAATCAGGGTTCGCTCCTTAGTGCAACGCTAACTCTGTAAATTGGAAGTTTGTTGGGTCGATTGCGTTTCATTTTAATTCAGGTAAACAATAATCGTTGTATCATAAATAGAGACTTTGTTGTCTTTTGATTTACCATATTTTAGGTTTGCAAAATTTTGGAAGTATGTTAATTAACTGTTTTGGTCAAGACGAATGTGTTTGAAGAGGTGTGTTGTATGTGGTTGTAGTTTTTAGTTTTGAATCGAGCATGATTTTTGGTTTTGATGATATGAAGATGCTTTTAGGTAAGTATAGGGTGTGTCATGGTTTGTTTTGGAATCTTGCATTGGAAATCCAAGTAAAACATTCATGTCTTTAAGATGGAG
>CM040240.1:34911338-34985460 GCA_022545495.1 Chrysanthemum lavandulifolium
TGTAGTGAATTCTCGCCAAAATTTGGCTAGCGACTTGGTCTCAGAGCGAGTTACTACTTAGCGACTTGCTTTTACTCTAGCGACTTGGGACTCTAGCGACTTAGGGTGTAGCTAATTAAGGTTAGCGACTTAGTGCATTAACTTCTAGCGACTTAGTGCATTATCTTCTAGCGATTTAGTGCCTTATCTTCTAGCGACTTGAGTGATTGTTTACGGTTTTTCTTGATTTAGTAAAATCCGTGAAAGAATCTATTTCCGGCTTAATCATAGAGTTATAAAATCCCGTATAATCTGTTAACATGTCTACCAACGTTCCTTCCGTCATCTCCATCTGCTGTCGAGGATGTTCAAGCGGTGGCTCGGATACTGGCCCACCCATGCTTGGCATGAATCGACTACGATTCTTGGGCTCAACGAATCGACTCTATTGCCTTGGAAAGGAAAATGGTGTCAACATTCTCAAATCCATTGATGAGGACCATATCGAGTTGAGACGACTAGAGACATACTTGATACTAATGAAGATGGTACTCTGCTTACGGAATGGATGGACCTAAGATGTATGATGAGCTTGATGATAAGGATAAAAGAGATTTGATCACGGATATCGGGGCTTCAAACATTGTTCTTCAAGGTCTTCCTAAAGACATCTACAAGTCGATCAATCATAACATGATGCTAAGGCGGTTTGGGATAATGTTAAGATGCTTCTCGAGTTCGTAATTAACTATGGAAGGCAGAGAATCTCAACTCTATGACGAATTTGAGCACTTCAAGATGAAACCAGATGAGAATGTCTATGAGTACTATGTGAGATTTCATAAGCTTGTTAATGACATGAGGAACATCGAATGACTATGCCTAACATACTGATTGAACACAAAATTTGTGAACAACATGAATCCCGAATGGCACAAGTTTGTTACAGTTGTGAAGCTCACTAAAGGATTGAAGAATACAAACTATGAGCAACTCTATGCCTTCCTCCTTCGTAATGAGAGACATGCTATGTTTGAAAAATTAATTCTCAATCGGTTCAAAACTAACTGAGGAGAGACAAGCTCGTCTAATGACTCTACAAATTTTCTACTCAAACATCGAATCACAACCAAAGCATCACAAGTCACACCTTGGGTAATGGTAATCACAAACTCATTCACGATCCTATGTACAAACAAGGCGTCTTTGATGCTCACGTGGGTAGCTTCATTAATCAACTAGCTCTTCTCATTAGTCAAAACATGAATACTCTCCCACAAACCAACAACAACCTCAGAATCGCTTCTAACCCACACAATCAAGCCCACTGTTAAAGATGGAAGGATCGTGGTGAAACCGATTCGGGAAAACGGTATGATCGGGGACGAGGTGGAGCCGGGAGGCTATGTTGGCAACCGTAATCGAGGAAGGAGCGGTAACCAAGGTCAAGCTTAGCCAATCAAATGCTATAAGCGTGGTGGTGAGGGACACATTGCAAGAAGCGCACATCTACAAAGCGCCCACGAATCGTCGAATACTTGAGATAAGATGTCACTTGGCCTGCTCGGGATAATGGTGCCGCTTTGAATGAAGAGGAATTGTTGTTTCTTCTTGAGGGCAATGCCAAGACCTATGATGCAGATGTTGATGAGCACTTATTCGTGAGATAGGTCACAATCATCAAAATGCCTTTCAAGTCGGTGATCGTGATGCATACGACTACGATGTGGATGATGGACCTCGACACACAATCTTTATGGCTAGCATTTCTCCAATGGTTTCTCCCAAGGTCACTTCTTCACCATTTGGTGGCCCATCCCATGACAAGCTAATCTCGGAGGTATTAAAACTATACGATGATGTTGATGTGCAGCAGATGCATGACAAAGTACAATTAATCAAACTTTTGAATCAAATGTTGAAAATATGGGTAATAACAATATTGTCCCATACGATCAATACGTGAAACAAAGTGAAAGTGAAGTTGTACCAAGTGATGCATCTTCGCGATCAACAATGACTATGTCTTTGATGAATACACTACATGTGCTCCGATGATTCCGTAATTTCGAACTAAATGCCTATAAAGAACGTGTTGCTATTTATGAACAACGTGCCAAGTTTGAGTTGACCACTCGTGAGCAGGAAATGGATGACCAAGTGTGTACTGATAATTTGAAAAGTAAGTTTAGAAGAAGTATTGAAACAAGAATTAAATTCCTTGCAAGAAAAACTTTCTAAAATGCATTAAACAAAAACAAGAACTTCAAGAAAATGTGAAAATGCTTAAGCAAGAATTTAATGCAAAGGAATTAAAACTCTTGAGAGATTTTCTAATCGAAAACTTTGAAAACAAACTTGAGAACAAGTTGTACATACAAGGAAACACCATTCAGATCGCTCACATGGTCACTAAACATCGAGTCTTAGCGATAAGCATAGCATTCCCTTGTTGAGGAACCAAATCCAGAGGTAATTAAAAGGCTAGAAATGCTCATAAGGTGCTCTATGATGGTGATGAAATCCTTAAGCCTAGGCGTAAACCTAGTTGCGCTGAGTGATCGAGGAAGATAAGAAATCAAATGAAATCACTAGGAAAAGATGAATATGAAACAAAATGATCCCAAATGCAAAGAGAAAACATAATTATCTCTCCTCATGATTACAAGAAGGAAAAGCGGATTTCCTTGAACAAGTTTAAGCCTCGACTTTGTTGACTCCCAACAAGTCTTACGGAAAAAGGATTTAGATAAGCGAAGCGGAAAATATTGTTGAAACAAACCCTCCCTTTGGAAAATGCCTAGAGCGATTGTGTATCCTCCTAATACACCAATGCATCTTGTACCTAGAACAATTGCCACTAAAAGCAAGACATTAATTAGCCAAGTCGTTATATTTCAACTATTTGTTGATTTTGAGAAAACTTGCAAGAAAAGGATTACACCCACTGGTATAATCGGAAGGAGAAAGGGTTTTGAACAAATGAAAGAATGTTACTTGGCGAGGTCATGCCTTTCTTTAAACTTCGAAAGATCACTTTGAGAGTCTTAAAAGGGAATAGAAAGCGATATCAAGGAATGGAAAAGGAATTTGATGCAATGGTAATG
The DNA here is from genome assembly GCA_022545495.1 of Chrysanthemum lavandulifolium. Taxonomy (NCBI): domain Eukaryota; kingdom Viridiplantae; phylum Streptophyta; class Magnoliopsida; order Asterales; family Asteraceae; genus Chrysanthemum; species Chrysanthemum lavandulifolium. Next base: position 34,914,425 of record CM040240.1, read on the forward strand.
AAGTTAGTGATTATGAGCGTGCACTAAAATATAATGAGATTGAGAGGAAGAACTTGCATACCTTAAATGAGACTCTTATTCTTGAATGTGTTGCTCAAGATATTTTTTCATCGCTTCAAATTGCTCTATTAATGCTTCCAAATTTCATGAACTATCTCAAGTTCTCGAAAGTCTCCATGATCGTGTCATTGAGCTTGAAAAACTAATTCTAAACTAAGCGAGAAAATTGAATGGATGATCACGACACTTTGGTTAAACATTTTTCTAAACTAGAAGTTGAGTATTTTAATTTACAACTAAAATATCAACATCTCAAAGAAAATGTCAAAACTTCAAATATCAAGACATCTTCGATGCTCGAGTTTGATGCGATTTTTCAAATTAACAAGCGTGATGAATGATTCAAGCTCGATGCAACATGATCGTAAAGTTGAAAGCCCAAATCTCTCAATTAAAGGGTCAAGCGAACAATATGACAGCTCCCAAATGCCTCCTCCTTTAGATTCTCAGAATTCTCAAACGTTTCATCTTCAAAACCTAGTAAATGCTTTACAAAAGGAAAACGAAAGTTTTCTAGAAGAAAATGAAAAGGTTAAACGTCATTTCAATGAGTTATTTGAATCAATTAAAGTCACTCGTAACAAAAACAACGAACAAATAGCTTCATTGCAAAAGGAAATTGAGAATCTGAAGAGTCAGGTAAAAGGGAAAATGCCAATGACAAATGGGGAGAATGTTGTATCAAAGGATCACTCGTGTAATAAATATGCTTTATCTGTGACATATGTCCCTCCTCATCTAAGGAACAACAAACTTGCCATTCAAACATACTTCTCATCCCTTAAGGATTGCCTAGAATGTCTGCGTGAGATTGTTGAAGAGGATAAGCTAGAGAAACCTCATGATAATGCAATTGGTCATGCATGCTTGTATGCCAAACGATCTCAAGAAATCTTAGAATGCTTGATCACAATATGCCCAAAGTCATTAGGTGAGAGAGTTAATCCTTTGATTCCATGCTCAATGCCTAAAGCTAAGTATGATATGCATTTGATTCCCAATGTTTTAAATATGAACCGTAGTGTACCTTTAAGTAGTTGATTCCGATCCATCAATGCTAAGAAAGAGAACTCAAGTGTGCCTTCTAGGAGTACAAATCACAGTACCTCTAGTTTTAAGAAAGTGAACCTTAGTGCAACGGCATGTAGTTCGGACCCAAGTACATCTAAGCAGTGATGCAAAGAGTAGTCAAACCAACTAATGTTCCCATTCCTCTACAGAGTAATCGGTGACATTAAGCGGAGCAAGGTCAAAGTCTCAAGACAATACAAGGAATGATAGGACCTCTCAAGCTAAGAATGTGCCTTTGGAAGAAAGTAGAAGAATAATCTAGGAACTTTAAGTTTGAATCGAATAAAACGAATCGTGTTGATTCTAGTATTTGCCATAGGCGTCTTGTAATTAATTCAATTCGATACTATTTGCAAACCTTGTGCGATGATCGCTGAATTCTGTTTCTAATTATGGATGTGATGTTAATGTTACGCTAATGATGTTAATTGTCCGTTAATATTGTTAATGCGAAAATTCATACTAAGAAGGCTAAAAGACAAAAACGAAAGAAAGTTAGAAAACAATGGAAACCCACAGGAAGAACATTCAGCAAAATAGGCTTTTGAATTCAACAAAATCCCTCTGTACTGTGATAATAAAAGTGCTATTGCTCTCTCATGCAACAACGTTCAACACTCAAGAGCAAAACATATCGACATTCGACATCATTTCATCAGGGAACAAGTGGAAAAAGGTGTGGTGGAACTATATTTTGTGAGGTCTGAATATCAGTTAGCGGACATCTTCACCAAAGCTCTTCCGAGAGAACGTTTTGAGTTTATTCTTCCACGTCTTGGTTTGAAAAGCTTTCAACCAGAAACTCTCAAACGTCTTCAGGAGGAAGACGAGGAGTAAAGGTCTATCTTCATCTATCTCTTGTATATATCTATTCGAAAAATCAAAATACAAAATCATAAAATCCTCAAAAAATCAAATAGAAAAATATAAAACTTTCAAAATCCATAAAAATTTGAAAAATTCGAAAAATCTTCAAAAAAATATTGTCATTTTGTCAAGTTTCTCTCGATTCAATAATATCTACGGTCTTGATGTTGTCATTCAAAGAATGACACGGGACTTTAGATGTTGTTCGAATTTTTTTTTTTTTAAAAAAAATCAAAAAATCAAAAAATATTTTTGGGAGAAAGAGAAAAAAATGGTTTATTGTCATTTTCAGGCAATAACCCGGTTTTAAAAGAAAGAACAGAGCCATGTTTTATCATGCTTTCAATTCCATGCTCTGATTCTATAATCATTTATCTGCTGAAAACTAAATGCTTTGAAAAATAACTCGATCTCTATTTTTGATAATCATCAGGACTTATTTGTCAAAATATCCATCTCTCAATCAACTACCTACGTCATTGATTGAGGGGAGAATGATTTCAATTAAATTAAAAGTTATTTGGCATTAAATTATTTTCAAAAGATGTACATGCATGTTTTATCAATGGAGTCGATCCTTATCGGCTCAAACGCTTTCATAATCAAGTCACAATTCTCCTTAAAAGCTTTCAAAATCAATTTAAATCTATAGAGATCACAAATCTCAAAAGATTTGATAATTGTGATCGGGAGAATGTGTGATTTAAATTGGATTTAAACCGATAATTCGGTAAATGGTTTTATAAGGATGTACATCTTGTCCTTCCCGCATGTGACAAACGATTTCAAATTTTCAATGCACATGTTGAGGGGAGCATCTATCTTAAACCTATGATTTGAAACGTGATCATTTATCTCATGTGCGGGTTCCTCTAGTATGTGCAAAACTCTTTTCAAACCTCGAGGCACATATTGAGGGGAGCAATTTATGGAAACCTCATCCTTCCGAATGCTATTTCTACTTGATTTGATGTGGGAAGTGATGTTGATATCTTTAGAAAATGGTAATCAAAGAAGTTAATTCTTTCTCTTGCCTCCGTGTGCAAAACACTTTCAAATACTTGATGCACATGTTGAGGGGAGTTCTTGTTCTAAAATATCAAAACAATTCAGTACAAAATGTTTTGATAAATTATCACAAGTATCCGGATTGATTTTCAAATGGTTTTCAATTGGTTCCATATGGCGGATGAACAATACCAAATTGGTGACCAACTTTACTTTATGTACGGTGATATAAGGATGATAAGGTTAGGTTTTGTTCCCATGATCCGCCGTAACCGGAGGGATCTACCGAGGGACATTCCACTAGTTAGTGTAGAAGTCCTTAGGTATGATGATAAAAGGAGAAAAGTGAGATATGGGAAGAGTGCATCGAGACCGAACTAATCTTGGAATAAACCCAACAAGGTTCTAGCTATGAAGTCTCGGTAGCAATCAAGGGGTTGAAGAATTAAAAGAATTGAATGAGAAAAGGGTGAAAACAAATAGCCTCCATTTATTCAACCTTAGAAGTAAACCGGGTTCACTTCATATACTCTTGGTGTTTACTAAGGTAACATCGGTATTGAAGACAAAGGCGTCATGGACCCGGACGGCCTTGCACTTCAACTTTCCAAACCACTCAAGTTCCTCTTAAAAGGACTTGTTTCATTCTCACGGGAACCGACATTATCTATCGACTTTCTCTTAGAGATTGTTGATATTGAAGAAGGAGACCTCTCCCTAGTCTCCGACACGGGATCCAAATATGCACAAATTGAGTCTAGAGCCACGAGATCATCAATAAATCTCATTAGGACACTTTCAATGAAGACTCTCTGTTTCACACAATGTGGAAAGAGAGATTATATCTCGAGTCCCACGCATTATCCTTGTGGTATTGCTGAACATCCGAGTGATGTGTTTACACATCCACAATGAAGATGGAAAGCCTTCGAGCCAACATCATACAAGCTCACGGTAGGTGGCATGTGAGATCTATTATATGGATCAACCATGTGACAACCGAATGAAACAATGGGGCGATTCAATTTCTTGAATCAATCACGGTTCGAGTTAGGGATTGATGGATTGACGGATACCTTTGAAAACCGGTCTTTGTGCTTAAAAACTCTTTTCTTTAGCACGTCGTCCGTGTACTCATTTTTCAAACCAAAAGGTGTTTTATGATTGATAATTGATTTTCAATAAAACCTTCGTTGTATTGCAAAAACAATTTCTATTGAGCAATACACGATTGTTTTTCAAATATCTTTTCATCAATCGGTGGACTTAAAATTACCGTTCACTCACTCCGTGTTGTCTTCTTTGAGACGTTCGGTTTGAGAACGACTAGAGCAACCGCGAAACCCCGTCAAGGAAATTCTTGAATTATACCGATCACAGGCAAGACATGTAATCGATCAGCGGGAACCGTGGGCCGTGTACCTCAATTCAACGAAGTGATCAAAGACACTTTCGTGCGATTTATTGCTAATCGTTGTGTGCGGTACACCCGACGCTTGCGGTGATCGAACAAGCGGTCAATCCACACCGCATGCTCACTTAACACATTCATCTCAAAAGAAATCATGATTAGTGCATCAATGACTCGATATTTTCACTCCATGCTTCGCTACGCCGCCAATATCATGATTCAACAAATGCTTCCGCTACTCGATGAGAAGATTTCATGATCCGTAATGTGAGCATGTCGGTCCTAATGTCACAACACCACAAAGGATGTCACGTAGATTTTGATAGCAGATGATCTCAAATGATGGCTCATAATTATTATCACGTGGATCAAGAAAGACCTCCACTTGATGTAACCAAACATGCAATGTGATTAATCAATGACTACGAGCTTCAAGCAAAGCACTACATCAAGAATACAAGATCAATTTTAATGTAATATCTGTTTGTATTCAATGTAATTTTGGTACATGATTGAGTGACCTCCCTTAGGGAGATTGTTAGAATTAGAAATTCGGTATTAAAGAGTCGGTCACCTCAAGTATATGTAATCGTTAGAAAGCTCGTAGTCGTAGTTCCTTTTAGTTTAGTAGTATTTAGTTATGTAACACCGTGGAGGACTGGACGGGTCTTTACCCATGATGCACGATCCACACCGATGTGTGGCGTTTATGTAAGACTATAAATACTCTCTACCTTCCAAGGTAGAGAGTTGGAGCTCATAATAATATAATTCACTTTCTCTCACTAAGTTCCCTAAACCTCTAACTTTCTCTCTCTAGAATTCCATCTATATGCTACTTTGTGTTATGGTTTGATGTGTAAGTGAAAAGTGATATCTTACAAAGCGACCGATTATATGGTACAATATAGTTGTTGTCTAACCGTATGCTCCCTCTTGTAGCGTAACTGTGCGTTTTTCGTCTTCGTGATAAGGTTTTAAAATGTACCTTTTTAAGGGTCGTTTAAGCCCTTATTTGATCACTTTTGTATCCGTTATTACTTAATATCGTTCCTTTTCACTTTTTAGGTCTCTTGAAGGAAAATTGCTGTAATGGCACTTATTTGGACGAAAAAGCGCGGATATACGAAGAAAATGGCCAAAGTCAATAATCGAGGCACTCAAGCTGCTGAAATACAAGGTAACGGCATTCTTGCTTAACCGCGACGCCGTCGGAGCATTTCTTGACGACCACGTAAGCCAAATTCTTATTTTCAAGTGGCGGTGTCGGGCTTTAAAAGAGTAGGCCGTCGCAACTCGCACGGCCTAGATTTGATCCAGACGGCGTCGAGCCGGTGAAGAGGACGGCGTCACAAGCACAAGGTGGCCGCCGCAAGACAAACGTGGCCAAGACGAAACCCTAATGGCGGCGACCAGCGGCGTCACAAATCATAAGGTGGCGTCGTCGCGATTGTAATATTATATATAGAATCCGAATTTTTCGCTTTAGTGTGTAGTCTTTTGGAGTAAAACCTTAACCGAACCAAGGCATCTTGTACACGATTTTAGGGTTCCAAACCCTATCTTACATCAAGATAAGTGTTTTACTTCATTAATTCAATTATGTCTTTGATTATTTGTGTGTATGCTTGCATGTTCTCCATGTCCGGCTAATTTACTTGTGTGTTTTCTTAGGGAATATGAAACTTAATTATTAAATATTGATTGGTTGTCTCTTATCTTAATTGATTAATGATCTAGTAGTGCGATAGGTCATTCGTTGTGTAATTAATGCTTGATTAATCTTTGTGAACCTTAGGCTATAGCACTTAGAGTGGTTGTAGGCTAAACCATCCAAAGAGGCCTTAGAGTTAGAGTTTATAATCCCTAGAGGGTTTTGTAGGCGAGACCCTTTGGTAAGTTCAAAGAGTTAGGATAGCGCATACCCTACGACTTTAGACACACAACGCGATTAAGAATAAGGACGTGACAATTCAACCATCAATAGGAGATAATTAAGGAGTAATAAAACCTAAGTGAACACATCTTTAAACTATCATACGAGCACACAATAATTAGACATAGACTACATACACCTTAGATTAGATAATTAGATAAGTAGAGTAATCGGTGAAATACCAACCCCTAAATCCAAACCCCGAGATTCGTACCTTTCCATTTCTAAAAACATAAAAAGATAAAAATAATCTTCCTCAACCCCAACCTTAGCGTAGTAACTTCTCACTAGCATTCCTATTCCCTAGAGAATGATATCAATACCGTGGCTTACCCTAATACTATACTACAACGATTAGGTTCCTTTGCTAGGGTGTTATAAAACTTGCTCGAAGAAAAGGGAGTTCCTTTGACCCCGAATGACGCGTGTAGCATTATCAAGTTTTTGGCGCATTGCGGGAATAGAATAGCTAGTTAGTAGTCCACCTTGTTTAGGTTCCTTTGCTTGATTCCTATCAAGTAAATTTTTCTCATTTTTAGCTTTCTCGTAGTCTATCCCCCTTCTTCGTGACCTTTGTTCGTAACCCCATCACTTTTCATCATGGAAGGTGATGACCCACCAAACAACAATTCCCATCAAAAAATACCCACCACTCGATCCAACTTTTTCCAACCAACCCGAGCTCGCATTGTTAGTGAAATTGGAGAACTTAAGAAACCGAATAGGATAATTGAAAGTGCACTTGAAAAAGCCCTTGAGGAATCCTTGGTACCTTAGATAGTGATTCAACCTCAAGTGATTACGAAGATGAAATTGTGGAAGGAGATTATAAGGTTTTGGAAATTATGAATGGAAGTAGGGAGGAGGAGGAACTTAGGGAGTATTTCGATTCATACCCTAATGGGAAGGAAATATCTTATCACTATAATGTAGTTAACTTTCCACGACCACCCTTCGACCCATGCATAAAAAGTGGTAACCTAAAAATATCAAGATACCGTGCATGATTGGATACTTATATAGGATCACACTTATATAGGTTATAAGGAACCAATGAACATAATGTCTAGGCTTTAGTACAATTGGATCATGAATGAAAAGTTAGGACCTATGCGGGATCCCTTTTACCCTAGGAAGGTGAGTAACTATGTCGGGAGGGTTAAAGGATTACATGTCTTCGTAGGAAACTTCACATATAGGTGCGATTTCATGATCCTAGAAAATGTTAAGGGCATTATCGATGGAGTTCTAGGAGATGTGATACTTGGGAGACCATTTATTGAAGAGTATATGATGGTTTATGATCAAGAGAAAGGAATAGTCAAATTCTAAAATGGGACCGAATGTGTTAAGTATATAATGCCCTACAAAAATAAGAAGTTTGAGGGTATTGATGATCTTGATGTAGATTGCATTCCACCTTTGAAGTTGATTGGGAAGACAAGATTCACTATACCGCTTGTCTAGAGTTGGGCCTCGAATACATTCATGATGAAAATAGAGTTAAGATAATAGAATGGGCTGTTGGAATCACTCCTAAAGCAAGATTTCAAGTATTTATATTTCATATGTAATAGGTAGCTTTATTATGGCCTTTATGTTTGTTTAAGGTCAAGCTTATGTAGAAGGCCCATAAGCTTAGGCCAAATCCCACATAAGAAAGGATGGGAACTAGGAGTGTTGCCCCTAGCTTCCTCCTATAAATACTCTTTGTAAACCCTCATTTGAGGGTTGGTTGTTCAAGTTCTTTTCTTTCACTCACCTCCTACGCCTAACCGTATACTATATTATGTGTGTGTGTGTTTGATACTTGTTCAATCGCCTTATCTCTTTCTCTATAACTTGTGTTTGTAAAACTAGTGACCTAACAGTGGTATCAATCGCCAAATAGTTGGGTGTACACTTTGTTTTTTTTTGAAGTTTTTTGGTTTTGGGTCTTACGCGTAAAGATAACGCCATCTTTGGTTCTTTTAAAAACTCGTTTTTACACTTTTCAATCCAAGATTCTTGTACTTTCAATGTTTTGAGGTGTTAAAATACTTGTTTTTGCAAAAGTTTCAACCTTTATCGTGGATCTCGTTTTAAGCTTGTTTTTGTTCGTGGGTGTCGTTCTCACGCGTAACCCGTTTAGCGATTTTGTACATCAAAATTCACATTTTGTGTTCTTTGGTACTATTGAAGCTATTCCATAACAAAAATCGGTTTAGAAACACATTTGGGAAAAATCAAAGTTACGAGTAATTCTCATATCAAAACCCTAAAATTACGCTGTAAGATTTTTCCTTGGTTTGATCTTCATTTTCTGGTTTATTCCGTGTTTTCTTACTTGGATAAGTCCGAAAATACGTCGACTTTGGATATCTTTTGCACCGTGAAGTGTAAAAGATCATTTGAGCAAAAACCCAAACTTACGCATAAGCATAAGCTTACGGCGTAGAAATCCCACGCATAAGATTCACTTTACGCGTAAACTTAGGTCTACGATAAGGTAATCCCTCGCCTAACTTTTGTCTACGCATAACTTTAGTGTTTTTACCTTACTTACGCGTAAGCTAAATCCACGATGTAACTTCTTATTGTTACGGCGTAACTTTTGGTGTTTTACGCTTAAGTACTACTTGGTTTCTTGTCTTTCTACGCTAAGGACACTTCATCAACAAAGGTTCATTCGACTACAAAGATCCATTTTACTACACAAGTTCATCAACATGTCTCAACCACCATACTCTAACTATTTCCTCACACTTATAATCATCAACAACAACAATTAACTCCACAACTTCAACAATGGAATCAACAACAAGCTATTTATCAACAACAATTTAATCAAGAACATACTCCACAACTTGGTGCAATTCCACCACCACAAATGGTTCAAACACCACCAAGTCTTCAACTTCAACCCTACACAAATGATTTCAATCAACATCCATCAAGGAACACTATGAAGGAACCCACTTGGTTTGCAAAGATGTGTGAAGCTTTAAGCGACCAACAATCAATTCATGAAGTGGATCACTTGATAGACCTCCAATGCTCCTCCAGAAACTATGATCAATGGGTGATAAGGTTCTTTAGGTTTTGTGATCTAAATAAGCCACATGGAAAGTTCTTAAAGAAGGTTATCTTGGAAGGTCCATTTGAGATGCCTCTCGTCATTGTACAGGAGATCCAACCGATGTTCCACCAAGAGATGAACAAACCAACATTGCTCTTGTTGCGATTTAAACCCTCTGAACTTCTACACTATGAAGGCGATGAACTTGCAATGGAATACATCCTCTTGGGATTACCAAACCCGATTCTTCGTAGTGTTGATGCTCAAAAGACCGCACAAAAGATGTGGGATCATATTCGTCTTCTTATGGAAGGATCTGTACTCAATCGGGAGGATTTGGAATCCAAAATTTACTTGGCTTATGAACACTTCATGATTGAACACGAGAGACACTAGAGTCCTATCATCATCGATTTTCGAGACATCATCAATGACTTGGATAAACACAACATCATCATGCCAAGAATTGCGGTGAATACTAAGTTCCCGAGTAGTCTTGGTCCCGAATGGAGAAGTATGTCATCTTTCTGCATCAGCGAAGAATATGCATCATTCTACTTATGGATTGTTGTACGATTACTTGAAGCCTCATGAAAAGGAAGTTGATCGAAAGGATTCTCCGTGCTCAACTTGCTAAACAATCACATCCGGATAATCAACAACTTGCCTTGTATGCTCAGCGAATTATCCTCTCGACCAAAGAACTCAACCAACCTGCTTCAAACACACCTTCACAAAGAACAACCTCAACAAAATCAATTGGTTCCATACAACAACAACAATGCTCAAGCATATGTCGATTGAAGCGGCGAGGAAACCGATCCGTTGAAGCATTGCAACAAGGATTTGTGATGATTGCTAATGCTTTTGGCCGTTACACCAACAAATCCAACAATCGTATTCGTTCTCATCTAACACACGGACTCAAGCCGTTGTGAACAATGGACGTGTTGAAGTTGAGAATCATGATTATGGTCGTCGGATGGGCGGTGGTCAAGGGTTTAATCTTGTGGGTAGGAATAACAATGAGCTCAAGTGGTGGAGCAGGAAATGCTCAAAATCGGTTAAATGGTCTTAGATGCTACAAGCGCAATGAGAAGGACACTGGCTAATGCATGCCCAAAGCCAAGGACTCGGGCGATGCTTATTTCAAAGAGGCTTTACTTTTGGCTCTTAAGGATGAAGTGGTGGATCTCTCACGGACAAAGAACAGTCTTTATGGCGTATGAGACTCGAGATGATGATATGGAGGACTTGCGAGGCCAATGCAAATCTATTATGTTGATGGCTAATATGCAAGAGTTACACATGAGTGAAAGCAGCCCGGTGTATGACACCGATGGCTTGTCTCAAAATTCAACAAACCATCATCATATCGAACTAATATCTCCATCAATATCTCGAATCCGGCACGGCTCGTAATGTTCAAAAGGAGTTATCTACATCTCATTCGACGATTTTCAAATAAACCCGTAGTTACATTTGACGATCCGTAAGACCTTATGGTTTCCTTGATAATCAAATTGACTCGTGGTTATACTTGAGGATCTAAATAATGATCATGTTGTGACTCACGTTGAACAAGATGAACCTTTGCCCCATCGGATCTTGTTACATTACTTCAAGACCAACAATCCCAAATTCTCGCATGTGTTGCATTAAATCGGTCCTTAAAAAGTAAAATGCACTGTTAACCAAGGATTTTGAATGTTTACAAATGCAACTCAATTTTTCAAAACTCAAGACAACCGTGAAAAAGGTTTTGAAGCCGCTTTTGCAAAATCTCATCAAAACGAAAATATTTAGAGAGACAGATCGTGATCTAGTACTCGAAGAATGCTTTGTTGTTTGAATTAGAACAATCAAACACAAACATAAAAAGCAAATTAACGCTCTCACCTTGGAAAATCAAAAGCTAAGGTCGAGTTGTTAAATTGTCAAAAACAGTTCCCGCATACAAAAGCATTCAACTAATCGGTAGATGACCTTCTTGAAGAAATTATCGACTTGCAAAACAAACTTAAAGAGTTTAAAACTGTTGTTTACAAACATGGTGAATCGATGCTGACTATTGAAAAGTTTACCTTAAAACCCAATCCAAAAGGATATGGAAAAATCTAATGATTACAAACCAAAGCTTTCACTAAAAACATTCAAACCAACTCACAAGTTTCCGATCTGAGAATACAAAATTGATAATCTTGTCATGAGTGTTGTTGAATATCATCGTCAAGAGGAATTAGATGAAGAGGAGAGTCAATCAAAATTAAAAACGTTGTTTACAACAAACCTTTTAATTATAAAACGCGGTCACTTTCGTCACACCAACGGATTCTTCAAACACACCAAGGGTTATCATCAAAACACCAGTCTTCTATTGTCAATCTCAAAGCAGACTTTGCACAAACTTATGGTCCTTTACCTTCCATTAGTGAAGTAAACTCACAACCCGAAAATCGAAAGATTCTTCGATATTTTGACATTTTCATGGTCGACCTCAAAATTTTACAACATGAGATAGAATATCGATCCGAAATCAAAGTTGAACATTTTCAATCGCCTGCGGCGCGAGAACAAAGAGACATTTTTCGGAAAAATCTTTTACCTAATGTTAAAACTTGAAAAGTTGTGCAATTGCACGAAAAGGATTTTCATAAGGAACTTGGGTCATGAAAAACGCCGAGAAAATGTAAACATTTATTTCTAATACTAAGCGTAAAAAGAAACTCTTGAGAAAAGATGTTGATCGACTCTTGGAAGATGTTATCTCGGTTGATATCCATAATGTTGTGTTATTCTATTCTACGCCATATGCATCGATCATATCTCTGCGATATTGTTGAAACTGTTATTCTTGTTGAGAACACCGATAATGTGCTTTGGATCGAGTCTTTAAAAGCCGAAAATAAACGATTACTCCTTTGAAATTTACAATGCAAACGTCGTCTTCATTGGCGTGAAAAAGATATTCACAACCATCAACTTAGTTTTCAAAAGAAAATCGCTCGGTTGAGTGCAAAATCTTCGATCCTAAAATTGAGCAAGCTGGATGATCAAAGCGTGTCTTTGAAAAGTCAAATCTCAAAATATGAACAAGAACTCTTAAAAGTTAAACAGAATATGGTGTCATATTCGATTTACTCAAAAGACTCGACTTGAAGCATCAAACGAACTTGATCACTATCTTGCTCACACTAGAGAAGTCATGAATTTTCTTTGGTAATATTAGCTCGAAAATCAAGATCCGATTCACACCATCTCTAAGTTACGGAAATGTTAGGAAAGTATGAACAACTTCCGCCACTCGTGATTAAGAGATTAGCACAGTCACACTTAGTAATCGTGAACCTAGAATTCCCACCGCCAAACCACAAGTTGCTAATGTGTTTCCTCTCTTGAAACAGAATAGTTGCATCTTTTCCAAGCGTCCGCACTTCACGACCTAGGAGCACTCAAGCGAAGAATAGGAAGTTGTGACCTAAGAAAAGATCAATAAGGAATGCTAAAGTGAAGAACACCCTAGGACTCGAATAAAACTCATGTTGCTTCCACTATAGATATTGCGTCGGCAAATGTAATACAAATAGTGATGTAATGAATGCTAAACCGTTAAGTACTTTTGATATTGACCGATGCACCTTGTGTTATTTGTCGGAAGAATATGAATTCGATTGTCATGACAAATGTGTTGCTAAAGCTATAATCTCGACACGAAATCCTAAGAATTGGAATACCTCTAGGCTCACTAATCATTCTAAGTCCGTGCTTGGTAGACCGCTTCTTTAGATTCTAAGGCAACCATTGCTATCACAGTAGCTCACTTCACCTCCTAAGAATGTAGTACCACCTAGTGTTTTCACTAAGACTAAAGCAAAGAGTAGTTATAGATGGCGAAATGGATATATAACACACTAGGATTTAGATGGATGCCTAAAATTATCAATGTGTGTATGTCTAACATATACCTTGGAACCTCTAACATTTGGGTTCCACATCTACTTCTATTCCATCCGTGTAAATGCATGTGTAATGCGGTGATACACACCAATGGCTCATACCAAGAAATTAGATGTCTTTGATTTACATGGGAAATTGGTTGACCTACCAAATACCGAAGTATCATTGGGTCTCTCATGTATCTAACACCAGAGACACGATATTGTCTTTGTCGTTTATCTATGCTCCCGTTATCGATCGCGACCAACTGAAACCCACCTCTACGAGGCTAAAGAATCCTCCGATACATCAGGGAACCATTAACTTGGGGATCCGGTATCCAAGGATTCGGTTTTGAACTAATCGCCAGACGCCGATCACGCGGGATGCTTAGACTCGAAAAAGTACTTCAGAGCTCTACAATTTCTGATAAACGGTGTCTTGGCAATCAAAAAGCGGATTGTACATCATTGTCATCAACCAAGCGAGAATATGTTGCCATGTCCGCGTGTTGTGCTCAAGTCATACGGATGAGAACACAACTCAAAGACTATGGTTACGATTTGATGAATCCCGATGTATGCGACAATCGGAGTGCCATTGCCATCTCGTGCAACTCATCAAGACTCAAAATCAAAGCACATCGATCCACGCTATCATTTCATCAAGGACCACGTAGAACAGGTACCGTTGAATTATACTTTGTGGGTCTCGAATACCAATTGGCGGATCTGCTCACCAAAGCCTTGCCTCGCTAGGTTTAATGAGTTGGTCCACGAATTGGTATGAGGTGTTGACTCAAGAGGAATTGGATGACCTCTTAAAACAGATCTTAAAACACGTCAAACACCAAAACATCTTACATAAATATCTTTTCAAAACAAAATACAAAAATATAAAATCCGATAAAACAACAAAATATTCTCTAATCTATATTTCTTTCAACATGGAAAGTACATATCTTCCGTCAACACTTCAATCTTTCAAAATTCAAGTATTTTTCCGATCAAGTGTTGAGGGGAAAATAAACTCTTAACCGCTTCAAAACATCTGTACTTGCATGTTATCATATCTCGGTTGATTCATTACAAATGGTGGTACATTTTACGGTTCAAAGACTCTCCTCGGACTTAAATTAATAACCTTTCATTATTTTCTCAAGTCGGGGAGTGTAAATCATGTTTCTTTCCTAAAAATCTTTGTTTGGTAACCAAAATGGAAGTTAAAAGGCTTTGTTTGGAAAAGGAAAAGGTGGAGGGACCAAAGCATCAAAATGCTTAAGTTATTTTAATAAAACACCTCCCACCTACTTTTCTTCTTCACATTTATTACACAAAACCTTACACATCCCACGCCTAACAATCATTCAAGATATCATTGATTTGATCATCATTGTGTAAGTGTTTTGGGATCTAAACATGTTTTAAGATAAGGTCTTGAATTTCATTCAAATCCAACGGTTAAAATTTATGTTACAGTGATTATGTGTTCTACGATAAGCGTATGAACACACAATCATTGTGTGGACGATTGTGGTTAAATGGATTATGTCAAAACGTTTCAAATACATCAATGAAATCGGTTTAACCATCAAAATCCACCCAGAAACACATATCAATGATCTTTGAAAATTAGGGTTCTTGTGTCGAATTGGGTATTTTTGAATGTGAAATGTTCTGGTCAAAAAGATTGTTGGGTTATGTTCTTATGATGCTGAATTGATGATTTCCTTGCTTTATAACCACCCAGAAACTCTAAATCATCAACAAATTGGAATTAGGGTTTAAAGTTCTTAAGTTTGGGTATTTTTGATTCACCATGAATTGGGTGTTATAACTTGGTATTTAGACTTCCTTAACACTCTTAAACTACCAGAAAAAGTTTGGTGCATATCCCATGGCTAGATCTCATACGCGTAGATTTAGGGTTTAGACTACGCGTATGTAGTTCTAACGACAATCGTGTAACATGTGTTCTTGCCATGATTTGTTGTTAAAATGAATTTATGTGTTAATATTGATGATATGATGGTTCTATTTCGGGCTTGCTACCGTGAAACTCGTAATCAAGGTCATTTGCAACTCTACGCATAAGGATTACCTACAGCGTAATCATGTTACGCGAAGAATAATCCCACGCATAACGATTCGGCGTAAGGTTCTACAATGGACTACGCGTATCCCGCGAAGGATATGCGAACAATGACCTCTACGCATAAGGTCTACTCTTACGAGTAAACCCACGCGTAAGGTTAATATTTGCCTACACGTAAACCCCACGTATAAGGTCCCCTTTCCCACGCGTAACATTTCTTACGCGTGAAGTTAGGATCCCACGCGAAGTTTACGCCTCGCGTATATCATTACCGCTCGCGATAAATTTGCCAAAACTACGCTTAACCCTGGATTGACCTTCATGATGAATTGTTACGTACAAACTTGTAAATAAACTAATCATAACGTCACGAATCCAATAATGTCACTAATAAACTTAATCGTCTAATATGTCGTGAACAATAAGTGATAACATAAACTTTAAAACTCAAAGTTAACTAACTCACGAAACATTTCACGGCGTCATTAGACTATTGGACATACAAGTGACTTAGGACTCGTAACAATCATTGACACCGTACATTCAATAACTAGACATTAAGACCTTACGTTGACTAACATTATGTCTTCGATATGTTGGTTCTTTTGGCTAATGTTATTTCGAGATCACGATATGGTCGAACAAATGAATGTGGATGCATCGAAGTTCTCTCCATTGTCGATATCTATCCTCATGGCTATCCAATGAAGATAGGAAAGAATAATCTTCGTGTTGACTTTGACACCTCACTTGCTCGAATCTTCGTGTTTAATTGCTATTGACATTACGAGGACTCATCCGATCGTAACATGCTTAATCACTCGCAGCTGCTCTCGATATCTACATCCAACGATTACGGAACACTATGGAAAAGGGTCAAAGGACAACCGCTGCGATGGTGACTCGAATCACAAACAAGTCACCATTACACTGCAGACTTAAGGGTCATTCTCCTAATTCTGATGTCGATCCAACCAAACTATATGCCACACCTATTGAAGAGCTCACTCTCCAATTCTTAACCGATATCGGTTATGACGAGGCTACGGGAGTAATCACCAAGCATTCTCACGTAGAGCTTAAGAGTATTCCTCAACCCCGGAGAACTCTCTACATGATCATCACCAAGTCGGTTTACGGTCGCGACGGCATGAGCACCCTAAGCTCATGGAACCGCAAATATTCGGCATTTGTCAGCGAAACACATCATTGTCGAAGCTCGATTTGGGATGACATGATGTCATTTCTCAACAAACTTGGCTCAAAGATTCCTACATCGGATACACTAAACTGTTGATCCGAGAGCACTTGGACTTCATCCCGATATTCCCAAGAGGCTCAATGACCCCGACAATCACGATATGTTGACGGAACCTATTCTATCTGTCGAATCAAGGAAACGTCTACAAAGAAACAAGGTGTCTTGTCTTTGATTTCCTTCTAATCAAGATGTCGAAAGCTTGAAGCGTATAAAAGGTATCCGAAGCAATGACAAGGAAAAGTTGGTCATCTCGACAAAAATCTTCCGAACACATGTAAGGAGAACCGAGAAAAGGAAGTGCTTGGAAGTGTCACAAGTACAGATAGTCAAAGGAATGTTCCAAAGAAGAAACCTATTCCAAAGAGGAAACCTACCCCAAAGAAGAAAGTTCCTTCTCGGGAAGCCACTCCGATCCTTTCACCGAACGCAAAGACAAACTCAAGGACGAGGACTCGATGCTACCGACACGTATGAAGAGATCACATACTCGAAACCGCAAGGATGAAAATCTAAGTACCAAAACCCCAAGTCCTCAAACTATTAAAGGAAAAGGAAGACTCTGCACTTGTGCCACATGATGATAGCTCAAGATGAAGAAGAGCAGCTGGATTAATCATACGGAAGAAGTTTCACAACGTCGGACACCTTCACAAGGTCAAGAATTTGCTAAAGATCAAATGGGTGGCCCCGGAGGATCAAGTGGTCTTTGCCACTCCTCACCGGATCCCGACACGGTTAATCAACCCGGTAAGGATCGGTGCCACCACTCTTTGCAACAACAACGACTGTGGAGGATACTATCGTATATGAGTTTGAGAACCCCGATACTAAGATGATGAGGAAGATAAAGATGATGATTATGACAAGTTGCTTCGGTAGTCCCACACGGTCTCGTAAGGAAACTTGAACCGCCTAAGGACCCCAAGCCTCCTCATGTCTCCTCCTCATCGACTCATCATCTCACTCATCACTACCACCATCAACGAAGTCAACCGGATCATCATCCAAATCGGTGAAGAAACCACCTAAATCTTGGATTTCTCGGACTATAAAAGATTGTGAAAGTCGTCCAACAAGTCGGAAAGAAGGACATACTTTCTGAAAACCGAATTGGTTTCTTGACCAGATTCAAGATTTAAATGATGAGAAAGACAAGATGGAGAAAGAAAGGAATTTGTTCGAAGTTCATGAAGAGTCATCGAAAGAGGCTGAACGAAATGATCAAGGTTACACTAACAAGTACCTTCGGATATCGTTCCTAAAGTCCAAAAGGAACCGGAGAAGGCAGAAGAGATCATACCCACAAGTTTCTTCTCGACCTTGTCCCGGTGTGACTAGAGAAGTATTTTCAGACAACTCACCCTAACATCGTCGCATTGGTTAAACATACAATGGCCAAAGAAGTCGATCTCTCGAATCTGAGTTAATCGCTAAACTAGTGATGCAAATGTCAAAGCGATCGGAACGCTTACTTCGGATGAAGCTAAATTTTGAAAATCTACTTGATTTTCAACTCGGATCATCATGCAAGGAGTCACCGATCAACCCAAACGACCAAGAGATGGCGATGATAAGGATAAGGACTCTGCACCTAAGCGGCGAAGCGATGCGGTAAATCTACTTGATGCCACCTCCTCCACCACGGACTTCTTCTCAACAAAAGTCTCCTCCACCTCGGTCTTCTCGATAAACCTCGGGACGATTCGAGTTACCACCCGACTCATAAAGCAGTGATTACTTGAGTATACGGGTGGTGACGATGAAGAGGTCCATGAGCCCGACAACAACCCACCTCACCCAAACAAGTGCGGGAACCAAGATCATCATCAAGGCCTTCCAAAGAAGAAGAAGACGACTCACCTGAGTCGTATCATGGCTAGATGACGATAAAACCAAGAGTTTGAATGGTTCTCCACACTTGTCAATCAAACTCCCACCCCGATGAAGGTCAAGAATTGGTAGACGGTTCTACATTGAGCACGCAAAACTTTTGCAAGAAAAGTTCCATGTGAAGAAAATGACGAACCGAGTTGAGCGAATCAAGAATGAAGCGTTTCAACTTCTAAAAGACACTCAAAGCGCCCTCGAGGTCGAATATCATCTTGAGAACATCGCCGAGCTATGTCTAACAACATGGATTGGCTCAATCCGGAAGCAAACATTGACTTCACACAAAGGGACAACCCTCCATACTACATCGATTGGACCAAACCCTACCGACCATTGGCCAAGCAGACGAACCACGGATTCCTTCCGATACTTCTTTAACGAGACACTGATTTTCTCTTACACAGTGGCGATGATTCGTGAAAATACGCTACATCCTTGACTCTTCCATTCCAGTGACTATTTACTCAAGCGCATAGCTATCGAGGAACGTGCAAATCACTTGTTTTTCGACAACGCAAACATACGACCAAGATGCATTGTATGGGATTCATCATTGGCACGAACACCGAAGAATCTACTACGAGTCGCACGGTTCGAAGTCTCAACATGCGGTGTATAGTTCTAAGGACATCGTGGCCATCAAACACATTGATCTCAAGTCTAAGTGGGACTACACATTCTTGAAGAATATCATAGTCAAACGACAAGATGAACAAGACTATGGATTCTCCGAGGTCGACTTTGAGAACTTGTCCTCAACGACATCGAAGACATGTATCTTGCCAAAAGTGCGGTCGTATGAGATAATTCTAGGCGAAGTTCAACGTGAATTTATCAAGTCGGTTCTCATCTTCATTAGACGATCGTGATCAAAGAACGTGTTGAAGATATCCGGATGGTCGTTGAATCTTATCGACGCGTGTCAACCTCACTCCTCCAACGCTTACTCTTCCCGATCTCAACCGACTATCTTAATATACACTCATCGTGAGAAACCTTTCGGCGTTGTTTACCATAGTGAACTTCAAAGAAAGCGCTTAATGGCGTGTAGTGAGCTCCACAAATTCGTGGATCATACCTTGAAGGCTGGTTAGGGATGGATTGGCGTCGAGGTTGAAGGATATACGCGAAAGTTGGGTCTCCTAAGCGCTGGAATTCTCGTGAAAGGAGGGATGTGAGACGAATCATCACCATGATTGATGAACGGTTGTTCGAAGGATCGATTCGAGACGATTGGAGAGCTATGTTGGTGGTCGACCAGAGAAACATCATCGGCTTTCAACGCCTGTGCGCACTCCCGGGAACATCACTGCACTTCACGGTACCCTTGAATTGTTTCCTTCATATAATTTTGGATGTGTGATTTTATATGTCAATGGCTTGTGCACACATAACGATGTACAACCCGTAATTGTCAAGAAAGGACCACGTGAGTGCGCCTCGATGCCACAATCCTTATAAAAGGAGCGAAGCTTTCTTTTTTGAGTAAAACCTATCAAACCTTTCATTTTCAAGGTTTTGCTCAAAAACACAAGTACTTCCATATGATTTTCAAAACCTCAACCGTTAATATCACTAGTTGAGGGGAGTATTTGATTTAAAACTTTGTTCACAAATTGTTCATAGTGGTCATCTTCCATGACACTCGAAATGGTCATATTTATTGTCAACCGTTCAAAATAACATTTTATATGCCATTTTGAGGGGAGAAAATTTGTGTGATAAGAAATATGTTGTGCAATATGCAAATGAATCTGTACCTCCGACTTAACCAAGGAATTGTGGTACTAAAGCGTTAGTAACTCGAAAAGACTTGTCCCGACGGTAATAATTTCAAGCTAGTTCGCTAGTAATGTAAATGTGTCTCATGAAGGACTTGTCCAAGTAGAAAGTACCATTCGAGAAACTCTTGATAGACATGAACTCGATTGGTATGACAACCTTTCGAGGTTTGTCTACACCTTCAAGGTTGTTATTAGAGCTAGTTGTCACCTAAAGGCGACAATGTAACTCTTTAACTATGCAACGAACTAGTGTCTCATGGGATTGTCTATCTTGATGGATCAATTCAAAAGTGCGCTCTTTCCTCTCGTGCATTTAACCATTAAAACTATTAAGCACATGAGGAGAGTATTTATGCAAAACATCATCTCTCACGATGGTTCAAACATGCTTTTCATTAACAAACCCTTTGAGAGATATTTTCACATACTGATGGTTTTAATGGCAAACATAGGTTAGTCATGGAGTTATAAGGTGACTAAGGTTAGAAATAACAGTCCTATGATCCGCTAGAGCAGGAGGATCTACCCAAGGACACTACCATTTGTTAGTGTTAGAAGTCCATATGAATGATTGTAAAAGGAGAAATTGAGAATCGGAGAAAGAAGGAGTTGAAGAATCAAAAGAAATGTAAAGTAAAGGGTGAAAAGAAACACCTCAGTATTATTCAACTTAGGCGCATACACGGGTTCAATTCATATACTCTTGGTTGTCACTTAGTGACACCGGTATTGAAGATTAAAAGTCGTCATGGACCCGGTGACGATGCACTAAACCTTCTTAGCCACTCAAGTTTTTCTCAATAGAAGCGTGTTTCATTCTCACGGGGAACCCTACGTAAACTATTGGCTTTCTCCCAGAGATCGCCGGTATTGAAGAAGGAGACCTCTCCCTAGTCTCCGCTCAGAAAACCAAAACGCACTATTTAGTCTAGAGCCACGAGATTCATCAAAAGATCTCTTAGAACACTTGACATTTAATCATGATGATCAACAAATAAGATCATCGCTGGTTCATATCGAGTCCTTCACGGATCTTAGCAACTGTCGAGAACATTTATGAGAGGTTCACATCGTGATCCTCGGTGATTGAATGGAAACTCCCGCTGTGGTCAACATCAAACGGCCTCGACGGCGGTCACGGTAACTCCCGTGGATTACGCGGAGTGTGTCTCAAACGGTCTCTGATCGTGAGGTGATGCTACGGTGTACCTCGGCGACTCATCTCGAATGTAGATGTACTTGACATCGCGTTATCTCACTTGTGGGACTCAGGTTCAGAACGGCCTTTGTAAGAATTAGAGTTGTGTTTTCACACTATGTTGTTAACACTCTCAAGTTCAAACTTGTAAGTCTTGGAAACCGCTTATTACTAACCGTTTGACATGTTTTCTTCTTATGGAAGCTCCGGAGCGGAATGATCGTCTTGATTCTTCTCATGCTCACGCCAACATCATCACTAATGGAAGTTCTATGCAAAAGCAACACAACCGCGAATGATTCTTCATCAAGCCAAAGAATCTACAAAGTTAAAGACTTAAAGAACTTCATTAGTATTGAATTCCAACGCCAAAGGCGTGTGAGCATGTTGAAGAATGACGTGGAGACACTAGAGCAAACAAGCGGACTCGAAAGCGATCGATGCGAGACAACAACATACTATCACTTTCACCACAAAGAACAATGATCAAAGAACAAAGTTAAAGATGACATCGAGCATAACTGTTCAAAGATAACTATCTCTTTACACTGGGAGATTGTTCGAATCAAGGCAATTCCTCTCACAAGAAAGAAGAATGTCGAAGACGTCGAGCTACTATTACATCAACGCCTTCACCGTTTACATTCATATATACTTGAGGGGAGATTGTTGGAATCACTCTAAACAAGATTTCAAGTATTTATATTTCATATGTAATAGGTAGCTTTATTATGGCCTTTATGTTTGTTCAAGGTCAAGCTTATGTAGAAGGCCCATAAGCTTAGGCCCAAGCCCACATAAGAAAGGATGGGAACTAGGGTGTTGTCCTAGCTTCCTCCTATAATACCTTGTAAACCCTCATTTGAGGGTTGGTTGTTCAAGTTCTTTTCTTTCACTCACCTCCTACGCCTAACCGTATACTATATTGTGTGTGTGTGTGTTTGATACTTGTTCAATCGCCTTATCTCTTTCTCTATAACTTGTGTTTGTAAAACTAGTGACCTAACAGGGCCTCTAAGAGAAGAAAAACGTAGGAGCACGACTACGAGTCTAGCTACAAGACTCTTAAATAAAGAAAAGCGCTTCGTGGGAGGCAACCCATGCTTAATTGTTTGCTTGTTAGTGTCATATATCTTTTATTGATTACTATTTCTCATGTTTAAATTTGTAAAAATGCTTTATTTTGTTTTTAACCTCGTCTTAATTGCATGTAAAGGTATTTTACATAAAGGATAAGTGTATGGAGGATTACACACATTTTCAAAGAAACGTAAACATGAGAATAGCAATTCATTAAAAGATATATGTGTGTTTGTTCGAGTCAAATGCTTGTATCGAGTCATAATGGATGTTTTGCGTGAATTTTTCAGATTCTAAAGATGTAAATTTTCCGAATTTTTTCGAAAATCGCGAGACCGGTTTTGTCGGGATAACCGACGTCGAGATCGCAACTGACGCGTCGGGAAGGAGTAAAACAACAGATTACTTTTTCTCGTTTTCGAGCTACTTATAAATTTTGGAATTTTCGGTCTTAATTTTTCGTAAATTGCAGTAAACATCCATTCCACAAGCATTATATCCTAGTTTAGTAGAATCTTATATATATTATTACCGCCGATTTTACGCGAATGTTTCGTTTGTTTTCTTCGAATGTGCAGGTTTTATTTATCAAGAAGAAGAAACAAAAGATTGGAAGGAGCTTTTCACGCATACATTTTTCTTGGAAAGGATTTAACCACCACTTTACACGGATCCTACCGAGCTAATCAGGGGAGTATTAGTTTCTTTCATTTTTTAATTACCTTCCATTATCATAAATTTGATACTTTCGGGAACATTGGGGACAATGTTCGGTTTAAATGTATGGAGGAAAATAAAAGCGAGAACTTTGAAACTATGCTTATCCTTGACTATTTGCTTTGTCAATTGTATTTGTGTAATAAACCATGAGAAAATGTCGGTTAAGGTAATTTTGGCACCAAATTTAAAAATTTTCATGACATATAGGAGTGGGCCATTAGTCTTAACAAAAGCGTCTCACGGATAGGAAGTTGCATGACTAGCACAAAAACCCTTTACCACCTAAATTCCACCCAAAATGTGAGGATCACCCTTAGATTAGTAGGAATTAAAGCATTCATCTTTAATGCTTAGTGTGTGAACCGGTAGTATAATAGATTCTAGAACTTGTTTTGTGATGCATCCCGAGATCGCTAGTAAGACTACACTTGTGTAGTTAAGAGGCATTAGGATAACCCTTGTTTGATACCCGTAATATAATTACTTCTTCCACATCGATTGAGTAATTCCCCCACACCTTTGCGTTGTACTCATCTTTAGTACACGATACCCCTAGTTAACCCCTCAGAGCCTATCCTTTTCGCGGTTCTCGTGATGTTTCGGTTTTTCCGGAATATCAATGAAGAGCATTGTTTACACCCACCCCTAAATGTACACCCAAATCGCCTTAGCCTACCTTGTATGCACTCACTTTTAGTGCATTATTGTTATCACCCTAAACCCTTAGTTCAATTATCTAGTTGCTTGCATGAGTTGCTAAGTCGAGTCATATCTTTTGTACACAGTTTTGGGACGATTGGGACTCATGGGAAAAAGTTAAAGTTTATGAAATGACTGTAATAACGTACCCCAAGTGTTTTGATCTTTTTAATTCGGATCAAATTAGTGTTAGAGTAATAAAAACTCAAGTGTAGGGATGTGCCTATAAATCCCTATCATTTTGATGTTACCGTAGAGGATGGTAGAGTAAAAGTGTATGAAAAAAAAAAAAAAAAAAAAAAAACCCATACGGGCTACCATCCTATATCTATCCTTTAAATTTATGTTTGTTTGTTTCAGTTATCTAGAGTTTAGAGTGTCGAGTCTTGGCTTAGCAACGCCATCGTATGCTTGTAACATAGAGATTCTTGACTTGCCACCACTAAATAGCTTATCACACCAAACCCTTTGTTTCCTACCGTAAGCCTAACATTACAACCCTTTAAAGACCTCTTTGATAGTCTTTCCTAGGTGCTTACGCCAAAGCGATGGAGGTTTGATCTATTCTCAAGCCTATGGTAATCTATGTACTAGTGACCCCATGTGAGGTTAATGTAAGTGTTTATCTTCCATTTAAACCAACTTATTATATTTCTTGAGGACAAGCAAATACCAAGTGTAGGGATATTTGATAAGGTTTTAAAATTTACCTTTTTTGGTCGTTTAAGCCCTTATTTGATCACTTTTGTATCCGTTATTACTTAATATCGTTCCTTTTCACTTGAAGGTAAATTGTTGTAATGGCACTTATTTGGACGAAAGGCGCGGATATCTGAAGAAAATGGCCAAAGTCAAGAATCGAGGCACTCAAGCTTGAAATAGAGCTTAAACTTGACGCCGTTGAGCATTTTGTGATGACACGAAGCCAAATTTATTTTTTTCGACGGTGTCGCTTTAAAGTAGGCCGTCGCATGACTCAGACGACCTAGATTTGATCCAGACGGCGTCACAAGCACAAGGTGGCGCCGTCGCAAGACTAACGTGCCAAGACGAAACCCAAACGACGGCGACCGAGCGGCGTCACAAATCATAAGGTGGCCGTCGCGATTGTAATATTATATATAGAATCCGAATTTTTCGGTTTTAGTGTGTAGTCTTTTGGGTAACAACCTAAACCGAACCAAGGTCGTCTTGTACAAGATTTTAGGGTTCAAACCCTATCTTACATCAAGATAAGTGTTTTACTTCATTAATTCAATTATGTATTTGATTATTTGTGTGTATGCTTGCATGTTCTCCATGTCCCGCTAATTTACTTGTGTGTTTGCTTAGGAATATGAAACTTAATTATTAAATATTGATTGGTTGTCTCTTATCTTAATTGATTAATGATCTAGTAATGCGATAGGTCATTCGTTGTGTAATTAATGCTTGATTAATCTTTGTGAACCTTAGGCTATAGCACTTAGAGCGGTTGTAGGCTAAACCATCCAAAGAGGCCTTAGAGTTAGAGTTTATAATCCTAGAGGGTTTTGTAGGCGAGACCCTTTGGTAAGTTCAAAGAGTTAGGGATAAACGCATACCCTACGACTTTAGACACACAACGCGATTAAGAATAAGGGCGTGACAATTCAACCATCAATAGGAGATAATTAAGGAGTAATAAAACCTAAGTGAACATATATTTAAACTATCAAACGAGCACACAATAATTAGACATAGACTACATACACCTTAGACTAGATAATTAGATAAGTTGATAAGTAGAGTAATCGGTGAAATACCAACCCCAAATCCAAACCCCGAGATTCGTACCTTTCCATTTTCTAAAACATAAAAAGATAAAAAAAAATCTTCCTCAACCCCAACCTTAGCGTAGTAACTTCTCACTAGCATTCTTATTCCCTGAGAACGATATCAATACGGTGGCTTACCCTAATACTACACTACAACGATTAGGTTCCTTTGCCTAGGGTGTTATAAAACTTGCTCGAAGAAAAGGAAGTTCCTTTGAACCCGAACGACGCGTGTAGCGTTATCACTTCGGTAATGTACATGACCGTTGTCGTCTAAGAAAGTCCTGTCGTTTTATTTTTTTGGAAAATTCTTGCTACAACTCCCATCTTGCATACATGGTGCTTTTGTGTTAGGAGCTCCGCATGACCGTGAACCATCATGTCTGCAACGATCCTGTAAGCTTCTGGATCACTTAATCTGTCTGGTAATTCTGCCGAGATGAATTTGTCAATATCTTCAGCTGATTGTATTTTGTCGGCAGAATCTAACCATAACAATGTGTGAAAGTGAGGAAGACCTCGTTTGGAACTCAATTGTATAGAAGCGTAAAATAAGATTTTTGTAAGTTTTAGGCGTAACACGAATAAATTATTTTCGTTTGTATGGTTTCTTTTAAGTTTTTAAATGTGGTAATGAATTTTGTGGGTTATAAAATAAAGCAAATATCTGTATAATGTATTATTACCTCCTGTCACGCGCCCAAATATTCTGCTGTCTTTGAGTATCTTGACAAAGTCTTTTACTTTTCGTTCAAAAACACGGTCTACAATGTCAGCTCTGTCTGCACTTGTCAATTCTGGATATCTTCTCATGTATCTATGAATTTCTGGCCAGTTGACGTTGCATGTGAATGTCATGAAAAACTATGGATTCCCAAGTACTCTACAGATAGCAAGAGCATCTAAATAGTGGTTGTACATGTATCTTGGGCCTCCTGTAAAACTTGAAGGTAGAATAATCGTTTTCCCTATTTCAGAACCACAATGATCTCCCCTGGAAATGGCGTCATAAATGCTCGCTAGAATACTCGGTGCGAATACTATTCGCTTAGCTCAGATGAAGTCAAGGCAGGTCTTGTTTCAATGCAAGACACGAAGCGACGTATTGTTGAAATAGCCTTCCGCCTTTAAACAGTAGACCATATTGATGGGGACGTTCATGGATTTGATACATGTAGTACATGTTCATAGATAATTTCTTTCCACGTTCGTCTCCGGTCGTTGGTTTAAGAGTCATTTTGGTATTAAAACCTGGTTGACCATAGATAAAGAGCAGAGGGAATTGTAGAGACATATAAGATGAATGAAGCTTGTTTATTCTTTGCGGACGCTCACCCTTTTTTTGTATGATAACATCGTAATCAGACACACTGTTAGCGCCACTTTCAAAGAGTATACCACCAACCATGTTTGAAGTTGGTAGTTAGTATTCGGAGAGCCGGCTACGTTGTAGAGTACAATTTTAAAATCAGGCAGAGTTTGATTGCCACAAATATCTCTTGCAGCCCTGAATAGCCTAACCAACTCATTATGTTGGTCAAGAACATGCAGCAATGTTTCAACAATTTGTGTTTTGAGTCTCCTTGAATTTTGACCACCAAAGGATTTCATCCTGTTCTTAACTTCATTTTGTGTTTCGTATATGTATAGTTGCAAGAATCTTGGGTCTTCATCATTAGGTGGACATAACGATCCAATCCAATGGTGAATCGGCCAAAGATCTTGAAGACATACTGATCCCCTGCCAGTTAACGGTGTCATCTATCATGCACCAAATGATGTCATGTTGAACATCGATTATAAGCTCGAATGTTTTCCAAAACTCTTTGTCCTTGAGCAGTTCTTTGAACAATTTCCGGTGGCCTTAACTCTTCTTCTTAATTGTATTTTTCCACTGCGCAACATCGATTATATCTAGGTAACCTCGTGTAGAACCACTCTTTACTCTTTCGTTATACCAAAACGATGCACCACAATGTTGGCACCTCCAATCACAGTCTCCCAGGTCAATATATGAAGATAGTCCATCTGTCAAGAAATTAGTATCAACAACTGTATTCGTAGCTGCGGTATTAGCTGTAGTAATTAAAAGTATATATATATATAGAAAGAAAGAAAAAAAAAAGTCAGTTGTACATTAATTTTACCTGTAGCATGTGTGGATGTTGTATTGTTGGATTTGTTAGAAGTGGTAGACTCTCTATGTCTTTTTTGTTGTGTTGTTGTTCTTTTTTGTCTTTTACTTTCCGAGGATGTTACTTTGCCTGCTATCATTGAAATAATTTTATTGTGATATAATAAGTAAAGTTGAATACTTTAGTTAGGTATAACGTTTTTTAGTAATTCTTTATCTTGTAGAATGGAATCTGAATCTGGTTGGTATGTAATGTTATAATTGTCCCCTGTGTTCGTATAATTGAATGGACATTCAATGCACCTGTAAAAAATAATAAAAAAAAAAAAATAAATAAAAAAAAAAATGAGTCACATATGGTATTACAAAGTAGTTTTATTATCACTTTCAGTAATATCATGTATGTTAGAATATTTATAGTTACCTTTATTTGCATTAGCTAAAGTATCATTACTTTGCACAACTGAAAATGGCGTGATAGGATTAAAGGATGGTTCGTGACACTTTCTTTTTTCACATGGAGCCTGCAAATTAACATTTGCATGCCTTTTCTTTGATTGTTTCACACTCCGCAAGGCTACACTTGGTTTTTCACCATTCGTAGGGTCATAGTAAAATAGATGTCGCTGGCATTGTTGTTCTACATTTGAACAATATCCATTGTTTTTTGCCAAACACGTACCTAAGTACCCTGTTGTAACGGTTGGAATAAAGAAAGATAGTTAGATATGATGTTATTAAGTAATTTTTTCCTTACCTTGAATAGTAACTGGTATGTTAGAATTTTTATAATTACATTTATTTGCATTAGCTGAAGTGTTGTTATGTTGCACACCAGAAGTTGGTATAACAGGATTCGAGGTTGCTTCTTGGCATTTTCTTTTTTCACATGGACTTTGTAAGGTCGAAGTTGCAACCCTTTTTTTAAAAAAATTTTGATTCCGCGAAACCATATATGCTTTTTCACCATTCGTATATTGGTAATAAAATAATTGTGGCTGATGTTGTTCTTCTACAGTTGAACGATATTCGTTGCCTCTTGACAAAGACGGTGTTATGTACCCTGTTGTAAGTGGCTCGGTGTTGCTGTTTGAGAACTCAGATTGGTGGGAAATTATAGCATCGTTGTATGACAATCTTTTGTCTGGGTTCGTATAACCAAGCTGGTATGTCCAACTATTTATACTTTCGGTTTGTTTTTTATTCAAGCAACCATAACGTAGCTGGTAGCACTTTTCTTGGTTACCCACCAATTGTTGCATATCAGATTAATTCATCGCATTGTCTGTTTCTTTTTCTGTTACAAAACCTAGCTGAAGCTTATAGTAACTATTTTCACATGGTCTACATACATTTTTTATACTGTCAAAAGGGACCTGGGATGTGGTTGCATGGTTTTCCATATTACACTAACTTATATCTAAGATATTGAGATTGTATATTACTTATATATGTAGACAAACAACTAATGTTAGATTTTTGTTTTCTTGTTTCACTCTCTTTGTGGACAGTAGTTAAAAAAACATGATTGTCAGAGTAAATCCAACATAAAAACATAGCACCCTAATGAATCATAAATGATAGCAAGCACCATAAATGTAGTAATAAAAATGTAGTAATAAATATGCAAAGATATAATAAATCTAACCCACCTACCTATGTTAAGTGTTTATATGATAATGATATGGTTGTGGATACACTTTTTTTTTTGTCTTAGCTATTGGTACCTGCAGATTTGATTCGTTTTCTTTGGAATGTAACTGAGTTTTTTTTTTTTGTGTTTTTACTTCCTTTTGATGTACAGGTAAGAAACTTCTAGCAAAGGAGCAGGTATATACGTGTGGCTTGGAGCATGGTTTAGTACAATGCAACTTGTGTAGTAGGTTGTGTATACATGTGCATTTTCTGGTAGTAGGTTGTGTATACATCCGGATTTTCTGCAAATTTGTATACAATATGATGCACAAGAAACATGCAAACACAATCCAATAGTGTGATGTCATTGATTAACATGGATAGGAGGGGCATTGATGTTGATTCTTTGTTATGCCCCATTTGTAATGAGAATGTGGAATGTGTAGATCACCTGTTTTTCTTGTGTGGGATGGCGAAAGATCTTTGGGGCCTTTTAGCTGGGTGGTGTTCTTTGGATTTTAGGGTTATCTTCTACTCAAGGCGGGTACACATGGTTAGATGCTTCTCCTATGTCCAAGAGTGCCAAGATTATTATTGAAGGGTGGGTTCTTCTTTGATGTGGTCAATCTGGAATTTTCGTAATGCTTGGATTTTCTCGACGTCTAAGCCTAATAAAGGCGACTATGTGGGATAATATTGTTTATCACTCGTTCTTGTGGATTTCATCTAGAAATCCCAAGTACAACAAGTTGGATAGATTGGTTAGGAAACCTATTAATACTCATACTATGTAATTCTTGGTTTGCTAGTCTTTGCTAGCTTTTACCCTCCGTCTCGATATAATTGTCAGTATTTTCGTTTAGGGATGTCTCGAAAAGATTGTCCACTTTCCATTTTTAGTAAAAGCTAGAGAATATATTAGAGGAATATTCTTTGGTGGTTGAGATTTATAGTGGCGTTTTATTAAACTCGATCGTTCTCGCTGTGATAATTTTGAGGCGGAGGGTAATATATTCTTAGTAGTTCAAAAAAAAAAAAAAAAGTAGTGTGATGCCACAATGTTTTTATGTGTACTACACTTTGTATATAGGACCAATCAAATGTTGACAACACCTCATGTATACATTGTATTTTTATACACCCCCCAACTCCTAATAGTATATATATATAATATAGTGAAACACGGATACTTTGTCGGGCAATGTTTCTTTTTTGTTTTGATAATTATTTTAGTTTTATTTTATTTTCTTGAAAAAAAATATTATTGCTAGAGAAATATATATATTTTTGGTTTCTTTTAGCATAATGTTAAAAAAATGAAGAATAAAAATTAAAAAAAAAAAGTTCCTGAAAAAAATATATTTTAGTGCATGTTTGCGGACCTAGCCTTTTAATCATAAAAAAGGGACACCGTTAAAAATGAAATAAAAGTCTATCACCTAACGTTTTTGCAAAGGGATAAGTAGAGCCCATTACGAACAGTAGTTTTTTTTTTTCAGATTATTCTTTGAGTTATGAATTACGTAACAATTTAGTTTTTATATTTTTTTATGGAACAGTTCAATGTATACGTGTCATGTTTTGATGAATTCTCGTTTACAATTTATAAAATAATTTTATGGTGACGTTTACTGAAAGTAGAAATGTGGAATTTTTATTGTGTTATTCCAAAGAATGATGTGCTTTCAAAAAAAAAAAAAAAAAAAAAAAGAAAATGAAAAAGAAATTATCCTTTCTTTTTTGTTTAAAGTTAATATAATACAAAGTTATAACTTGCAAGAAAAATTTAAAATGTCTAGAATGATTTGGCATTAAAGCTTTACAAAACTATATAAATCTGATGATAACAAGTTATCATTATAAATAGTGATATTCATCATGGAGATGACATGACATGTTCTTACTCGGTGGTGTTTGTTTTTAAGAGGTTACGAATCAATTTGAACCGCACATCCGAATCAATCTGGCGCGTAAATGTCTCGAATCGACCGCATCTGAGCAGGAAAAAAAAAACTCGTGTTTGAGCCGCACATTTGCTTCTTCGTCTAATTTTTTTAGTAATTTTTGTGTCGTGAGAAGCAACAAGAGGCGTTAAGACACCCCTCTCAAGTCTAAACCATTAAGATCTTATTATCTCATTGCGTCGAGCGAAAAAAAAAAACAAAGCGGTTTGGCGGTAAAATGTCGACCGCGTCTGAGCAGTTCGATTCGAGATATCATTAAGAGGTTTTTAAAAACAAACACCCCTTAGTTACAAAATAAGTGACAAAATAAGTGACGGATTCATGACTAAAAGTAACGTTGTGCATTTGATTGAAACTAATAAAGACTCGTAACACAAAAACTTGAAAAACATGTGCATTTTTATATAAAAACGACATAGTGGTCTATGGACTAAATCGTGAAACCGGGCTAACTATAACTTAGTTTTGTAATTAAAAATAAGCAAGATCATCATTTAAAAGATTGATAACTTATATAATAGGAGATCAGCTTTAAGAACCTATTTGTAACGTTTTAAACTTTAGTAACTTAGATGAACATTTTGGCAAATTTAATTACAAATTTATCTATTTTTTCAAAATATTATAAACAATAGTTTTAAATCCTTATTTTAACTCTAACCTCACAAAACAAACAATTACTTTTACTATGTATTCTCTTGTTTGAAAAGTAGTCAGAAAACGCACTCTAAAAGTGTGTTTGATATGGGGAATTAATATGAGAGAATGACAATGATTGTGATAGCGGATGTTTGGTTGAGGTGTATGACTTTCAAATGTTAGATTCAAACCAAATTATTGGCTATACTCTATATCATCCACGTGAGGTGACTTTCACATTTTTTTTATGATTCTTATCCCCAATAACTAAAACCAAACAATAATTTTAGAATTATAAACTCATTCCTAGACTAAGGATCAAATGAGAAGAATCCTTAAAATAAGAAGGATGAAAATAAATATAACTACGTATTAGAGATCGTCGATTTGAATTAGATGATCTCAATCTTTAGATCGTCGTAATATATCTTTCTAGCAAAATTTAAATGCGTATCATATATTAGATCGTTTAATCGAGTTATTTAATTATATGTATTTTTCGTCTCTGCGAGTCAAATTTGTTCTAATCTTAATTCGCGTTGTTTCACTTCAAAATAATTTTGAAACTAATTGTAATGATCTAAATGAATAGAGATCGTTTAATTCAATCGACGATCTCAAATATCGATTGTAGTTATTTTCGTTTTTCCATTTTAAGTTTTCTTATCACTGGATCCTTACTTCTCATTCCTATTCTAACTTATTCTAAAACAAATACCCATATCATTATGATTCCACGACTCAAACTAAACGCACCCTAATATTTGGTACTTCAAAGACGATTGTTAAGTTGGTATTTAGATAAAATCAAATCCAATGTCTCATGCTTTCGTTATAATCATCTTTTGGTGTGTATAGATGTCAAAAGCATCCAATATCATGTAATAAAAGGAAGTTTTTTTTTTCTTTTCTTTTCTTTTTTTTTTTTTTTTTATCGGAAACGCTCCTTCCTGGACACATCAAGTTGCACGTTATTTAACCACTTGAATCTTTTGCTCTTTTTGCATGATAAGCCGGCCCCAAAACATAGCTCTTAAATCTGTTTCACATTACTCTCACTAAAACACAATACTTCCTACCTCTCACTAAAACAAACCCACAATATCCGATCTTTTCTCCGCGGTCGGTTTCGACCTACCGTCCTGATCCTTTTCTTGTCTTTATTTTCCATGATAAAGCGCTCTTCATGGATCCGTCGTCTCTGCATTGTCATTCTTGCCGCTACGCCGCCACCTTTCAGATCTATTGTGGTCATAATCGATCGACTTCTCAGCGCCTGGGTTTGATTCTAGATCTGTTGGGTTTTGTTGTGACGCCTTTTAGGATCTTAGTTTATCTTTTTGTATGTTTCATCAGACTTTGTGTCTTTTGTCTACACGCTTTGTATGGTTGTGTCTTTAAAAGTTTCACTTTGGTGATTCACCCTATATAGTCTTATTGTGGTATATCATGTCACAACTATTAAGGTGTATCTTTATTACAACTTAACTTGTTGTCTCGTGTATTTTTGGCAAAGTGGCATTGATTTTCTCTTTATGTTCGATGTAACTTTGCTCAAATTCTTCGCTTTTGTGAGGTGTGATATGAAATGTTATTATATGTCGAAGTAATTTTTGTGGGTTGTTCGGTTATCCTTGACCTCGAGTAAGCCTTCGGATCACTGCTTAAGATGAGTGGCGCGTTAGTCTCGCCGGGTGTTATCCGGGACCCGACTCGGCGTAAGAGTAAGTATGTGTTTTACCGAAAGGTATAGTATAAATGTATGTGTGTGTGAAATGATACCTTATTCTCCAATCTTGTATGCGTATATATACTACACGATGTCATTTATGCGGTCCACAGGTGCATGTCGTACTTCATGGGGTCGTTGGCGATATCGGTGCGACTTGAACGACATTTGTCCACAGGGTCATGCCGGCATCCGGGGATGAGACAAAGTGTATCAGGGCTAAATGCCAAAAAAATCTTGTCGGTCGGCGTGTCCCCGGACGGGTGACTGGCGGTACCTTCGGCTTGGGCATTGCATTAGAGTATCGGTCCTTTCGGTTAAGTATCGACCGGTCCTTTCGGTTGAGTATTGGGCCCTCGGTGTAAGACCAGGAGGGCATATCGTCGTCATGTCCCCGGTATCATGTTACTTGTATTTGACAAGTGACGTGATACTATATGTTGTCGATTAGCTTCATTGAGTGACGTGGCGAGTTCTGGGTTTATGGGCCTCGTTTTGGGCCTTGGGCCCGGGCCCATGGGGTGAAAACGAGTTAAATTAATATATACCGTTTCTCGTGGGATCGTGCCACGTGGTAGATGGTATCTGTTGACGGCTCAGATTCGCCCGCGTCGTTCTCTGTCATGATGGGACGTTTCGCGCCTACTTTCTTCGCCTATATAAGAAGCTTTTTCTTCATTTGTAATTTTTACTTTTTACCTTCAACCCTTTCGTCCTCCGCTTGACATAAACCTTCGGCGAGTTCAGGTGAGTTTCGTCCCGTTATTCCTTCGTTGTTTCCGTTGGATCTTGTCAATATCTCATGGCTTACGGCTCGCGGGACCCTCGGCGATCTTGTCCGTAAAGGCGATATGCGTATATTCCTCATTTGCTCTCAGGGGAGCTCGGCGATTATTAGTGATTACGGCATACCGAGCGACCTAAACCCTCGTCGCCCCTACGGGTTTACCATGAATAAACTCCTCCCGATGCCATTGGCTGTCTGAAACGAGTACTGCGTTTTCCGGTGTCGGGTTCCTTTTCTACTTTTCTTTTGAGGTGATTCGGCACTTCCAAGTTCACATTTCCCAATTGGTGCCTATCGGATTGAGCAGTTAGTCATGTTTGAGGTTTATTGTCGAGATGCGGAAATTGAGCCCAGTGAATTTGTTTGGTCTTATACTTTAAATAAGCGGGGCATTGGTTTTCCTTCGGTGAAGAACGGGGAAGCCCGTCCCGCATTTTAAGGAGACATGCTCTAGTCGAAGAATTGGAAAGATTGTTTTCTTGATTGATCGGAGGCGATTCGGATGCAATGCCTTGGGCATCCGGACTCCAACGTGTCGGATCCTCTTCCGCTAGCGGTTTGAGGAGGCCGATGTTAGGAGGTTATGTGAAGGAGTGGTGGAGCTCGGCGGTACCTCCGGTCTTACGTATGAGGTTGGGTTGACAAAGATTTGGAAGCATCACGGGTTAGTGTGGAGTTTAAGGATATTGACAAGAATGGTAATGCCAACACCTAAGTTCGTTTTGCTTGCTTCTCTTTTTTTTTTTTGCATACATATATATGTATCGTCTTTTCTCCCATCTTTTTATGTGGCCTCTTCCTTTTTTTTGTAGTCATAACTATGTCTCGGTATCTTCGCTGAGGTCGGGCGGGGGTCCGGTTAGGAAAAGGGCGTGGGTTGGTGAAGGGAGGAAATACCTCGGCATGTGGCGTCACCTTTGAGAACCGACCAACCGATTCTGAGGTGGCGGGGTTCGAGGATTGTGGAGAAAGGCGATGCGGGAGTTTTAAAAGCTAAGGAAAAAAGAGGAAGCAAGTGGAGCGAAGGCCGGTGGGGCCCGCCGTCCTTGTTGAAGAGGAGGCGGAGGGTCTCCTCTGTCGGTATTGTCTGGCAGGAGGTTCAGGATGCTCATTCGGCTTCTCCGTGAGTCCGTGAGGCTGAGGACATTGTGGAAGATGTCTTGCGAGAGACGGAGGTAACCGAGGAGGGTCTCTTGAGAGGGTCTCATCCGGTGAAGAGCCCCTGCGCCATCGTCAAGGTATTATCTTAGTTATTATGTGTTGCTATCGTTGTTATTGAGTGGGTCGACTTCGTTTTCATGAAACTTTGGTGGTTCGGGGTTGCATGCGGAGGAGGCGGTCCAACACCGAGCAGGACCTATAGCGAAGATTACACAAGAGGTAACTGCTTTTTTTTTTTTTTTTTTTTTTTTGATTGTTTGTTTTCCGTTTCCATGGTCTCTTTGGACGAAGGGGTTGGGGAGCCTTTTATCCCGGATGGGGTTTGAAGGCGATACAACCTTGAATGATGCCTCTCTGCGGGGACATGATGATGAACCTTGCTCCTCCCTACCTCCGTCTTTGAGCAGGAGGACCAAGCGATAAGCGAGCCTTGTCAGGGGTTGGTTCGAATTGACCCATGGATCTCTTGCCGTCGGCGAGGTTTTAGAAGGTTTGAGCGGTTGAGCGGCCAATATGCGGAATTGCACCGAGCTCATTCATGTTTGCTCGGCATCGAGCCCTTACTTTCGAGACCGAGCTAGTCTTCACTCCCAGTTGCCATTAACGAGAAATTGACCGCGGATCATCAGGCTCTTAAGGAGGTCCATCAGGTTTGTGATCAAAAGAGGAGGATTTGAAGAAGAAGTTGGAGAGCTTGGAAGCTGAGGTTGCGCTGTTGAAGGTTAAAGATTCGGAGCAGGTAGAAAGGATTAAGTCGCTGGAGGAATCCCTGGAGAAGAAGGTTTGAGCTGGAGGAGTCGGAGAGGGGCCTTGTGGTTGAGGAAAAATGTGCGAAATTGCCATCAAAGCTGGTCATGAAGAGATAGTGCGCTTCAACTATGTGAAGGGTTGCTCCTACGGTGGTTCGTAGGTTACAGGCGATGGGAGTATCAGCGAGTTGGGGGCGTTTTCAATGCCGCGATCGATTACGGGTGGTCGGGCGGGGTCGGGGAAGAACGAACCGATGAAGAGGTTGGCAGGATCGTTCTTAGAAAGACATGATTTTGACATGGAGGTGTGAAGGGTTTTCCAAAGCTTATGACGAGATGTTCACCGAAGCTACCCATACATAGAAAAGATCAGCGTTCTTATCATCTTCCTCTGGCGGACTTGATGAATATCCTTGGGAGGGTGGAGCTACCCACAGGCTGGGACCTCGGGGATTTCTTAGGTCGTCATTATCGAACTGCGTGCCTTAGAATTGATGTATTTGGACAATTTAATCGGTCATAGTATGTAATCTTGGGTACTTTTGTAGTTGTGTCTTGTCGAACAATGATTTTACTTATTTATCTATGCTCGAGACGAGGTCATCCGTATGTCGGGTCCTCATTTTAGTATGTATATGCTTGTGTATGCCGTGCTTAGCGTCTTGACACTTCGGTCATTAAATTATGCCGTAAGCAAATGTGTCATGGTCTTCCCTAATGACTTAGCATTTTTGAGGTATTAAATTCGCCTGGTGGTAAATATACCTGGTGGCTCATCCCTGGCGTCGTCACGCCTCCGGGGTATCTGCGTGCCGTTCGGGCACATATGCCTCGGCTCATCCCTTAATGTCTTAGCATTATTCTGGGGGTATGCAGTCGCCTACCGAATGGTGTGTGGCCTTCCCTAGTGTCATTGCACTTGCGGGGGTAAATTGATTTTAATTGGGGTTTTCCGGATACTCGGTCGGAGGTAGCTAATCTCCGCCGGTCCGCCCTTTACGCATGAGATATGGTTGCGGAAAATTTTCCTCCTCCGTGGGGGAATATATATCATTACTTAGTGAAAATAAAGTAATTCATGCCGTGAGCTTACAATACATATTTTTAAGTTAAAGAAAACATTTCTTGAGTTCATAGCGTGCCACTTCGGGTACTTCCTCTTCATCAAAGTTTCCAATTTATGCGAGCCGTTGAGGTTTGCCTCTTTGATCCGATAGGGGCCTTCCACTTGGGTCCTAATTTGCCTTGATCTTGGCTCTGCTGGCCGTTTTTCGATACGAACTCCCGGTTTGAAAGAAACCGATCGTGCATTCGGTTGTAGTACTTCTCGACCGTTTTGTATCGGGCTTCCATTCTGACCTCTTCTCTCCGTTCTTGTAGCAAGTCAAGGTTGAGACGGATGTCTTCTTCGTTTTGTTCGCCGTTCGGTGAGAATCTTCTTCTTCCATCCTTCTCTTATCCGTCTTACCCATGCGTTGGCATGCCTATTTACTGCGGTATGACCGCTTCGCTTCCATAAGTGAGGCTGAACGGGGTCTCTCCGTTACTAGTCTTGATGGAAGTCCTGTGTGCCCATAGGACATTCGGCAGTTCGTCTACCCATCCGGCCTTTGCGCGCCCCAACCTTGCTTTGATTCCTTCCATCAAGCTCTTGTTAGCTCTTTCCACCAGTCCGTTGGCTTGCGGATGAGCTATGGCTGTATTGACCTGCTTGATGTTGAGCTTTTCGCACCAGCTTTTGAAGGGGTTGTCCACGAATTGCTTACCATTGTCTGTGACGATGACGGCGGGGAGGCCAAGCGGCATACTATGTTATCCATACGAACCGTAGCGTCCTTTCCGTGATCTTTGCCGGTTTGGCTTCCGTCCACTTGGTGAAGTAGTCGATTGCGACCAAGAGGAACTTGACCTTTCCATTGCCGGTGGTAGAGGTCTACTATGTCCATGCCCCATTGGTAGAAGGGCCGTGGAGCCATGATGGGTGTCGACTTGGTTTTGGAAGTTGTGGTATCGGGAGTGGATCGGCGGAGTCGCGCTTGATTATCTCGTTCCTAGCATCCCGGTGCATTGTAGGCGATGAGTATCCTTGTCGCATGGCCTTTGCCACGACCGATCGAGGACCGAATGCATACCACACGCTCCCGTGTGTATCTCTCTTATAACGTGGTTTGCTTGTGGGGACCAGCGCCTCATCATAGGTACCAAGTAGGCTTTCTTGTAAAGTATGCCATCTTCCATGACATATTGATTGATTTTCATCCTCGGGTTGCGGGCTTCATTGGGATCTTTCGGCCAAACTCCTTCCTCGAGACACCGAATGATGGGGTCATCGGTTGTCTCCTCTCTTCAACAACATTGTTAACCTCTTTGCCTTACATCGATCTTTCCTCGGTACCTCCACGATACTTCCTTCGTCAGTGGTCAAAGCGGCCGTGGCGGTTCTCGAGAACATCGCCTTTTGGTTCGACCTCTAGGGATGTTCGGATGGTGAAGTTCTCAAAGCGGCTATGTACTCCTTTGCCTTCGCTAGGTACTTGATCATACTCTCATGACTTGCCACATAATCTCCGTTTATCGGTTAGCCACCAACTTAGAGTCCACCCGGACCTCGAGGCTCTGAACGCATACTCTGCCATCCTTAACCACGCCGGTGGGGCTTCGTACTCGGCCGTTATTAGTCTTTGTCGAATTCAAGTCGGATGGCATAAGTGAATTCCATTCCTCCGGATTGATTAGTACGAGACCGCTCGGAGCCTTTGTTATTGGATGCCCCGTCCGTGTACAAAAGCCATTTCCCTCCTCCTTCTTGGCATGGGTTGGTTGAAGTATTCCTCATTGCTTTCTCCGATGGGTGCTTGAGCAAAGTCCGCTAACACGGCCTTTGATTGCGTTAGGGGTTCGTAAGTTATGTTGTATGCACCCAATTCCACAGTACTTAGCTAACTTCCGGACGCTTCCGGCTTGTTGAGGATCGCTTTATCGGTTGGTCGTGATCACCTTTATAGGGTGTGCTTGAAGTATCTCGGAGCCTTCTCGACATGTGTAAAGACATAATGCCAATTTTTCAATCGGGCATAGTTCTTCTCGGCTTCATTGAGTGTTCGGCTCGCATAGCGAGGCGGTAGCGCCTTCCCTTCCTTTCCGTGAGGAGAACCGCCTTGACCGCTTCTCGTGGTGCTAGATACATCTGATGTTTCTTTTGCGGACGGTGTTGTTAGCGAGGAAGATCATTATCAACTTCTTCATCTCTGGAATGCCGATTACGCCTCTTCCGTCCACGGTACTCATCCTTATTCTCCTTGGTGATGCTTTTGAGTGTTTCAAAAAACGGTAAGGATCTTTCGGCCGAACGAGCCAAGAAACGATTAAGTGCCGCCAACTTGCCGGTGAGGCTCTGCATTTCTTTCAGGGTCCTTGGCGATTGCATGTCCATTATTGCCTTCGTCTTCTTTGGGTTTGCTCGAATTCCTTCTGAAGTTACCATATACCCTAGGAACTTTCCTTCCTCCATTCCAAAAGAGCATTTTTTAGGATTCAACTTCATGTTGATCTTAGGAGGTTGTCGAATGTCTCATGATGTCTGCTAGCATTCCTGCTCCTCTTTGCTCTTGATGACCATGTCGTCCACATAGGCTTCGAGGTTCCTCCTATACGTGATTGAAAGCGGAGTCTATCATCCGTTGATAGGTGGCTCGGCGTTCTTGAGACCGAGCGGCATCTTGGTGTAGTGATGGGTTCCTTGCTCGATGTAGAATCTTGTTTTTCTTCGTCCTCTCTCGCCATTTGTACTGGTGATACCCTTTGTAAGCATCCGAAGCATTTGTATTTATACCCATGACCGACTCGATCTTCGGTCGATCTCAGCAAGGGTAATAGTCTTTAGGACGGTGAGTTGATGTTCTTGAAGTCAATGCACATCGCCGACTTCGTCGCACTTCTTCACGAGCCGGGTTGGATATCCAGTGGGGTATTTCAACGGCACGATTATGCGGCTTTGATCCATTCTTCTACCTCCTGTGTATTGCTTGACTCGATCGGACCAACATTGGCGCTTTGACATACCGGGTCT
The DNA here is from genome assembly GCA_022545495.1 of Chrysanthemum lavandulifolium. Taxonomy (NCBI): domain Eukaryota; kingdom Viridiplantae; phylum Streptophyta; class Magnoliopsida; order Asterales; family Asteraceae; genus Chrysanthemum; species Chrysanthemum lavandulifolium. Next base: position 34,955,161 of record CM040240.1, read on the forward strand.
ATCGAAGGGTTGGCATTGAGGTATGCTCTATGATTGCTCTAGGGACTCGGTCATATCCGCCGGTTCCCATGCGAATATGTCGATGTTCCTCAAAAGCTCCTTGAGTCTCCGTTTGCCCTCGGCAGACGATGCACCCTGTCGTTCTGACTTGTTCGGGAAAGGCGGGGTTGATCGCTACCTCCTCCGTTAACCCACCTCTCACGTGTATGTTTCTTCCTTATCACCGCTCCGGAGCGATGGTGCGTAACTTTTCCAACCTCACGCATTCCGAAATGATGGCGGAGCGGGTGACCAGCGTGGCAATTCCTTGGCGTTGGGAACTTCATCATGGAATGGACCGTAGAAGGTATGGCTCGCGAGAATCTTCAATCCGGTCCTTCCTAAGATGACATTATATGGAGCGGTGCTCGAATAGCGTGAACTTCATCACGACCTTCTGTACAACCCTCGTCTCCGAATGACACATCTAATTCGATCTTTCCCGATGGGCGTGTTACTGTCCGTGAATCCCGGCAAATCATGCGTATGCGCTTCATTCGACTCCTTATCTCGTGAGGTAGGTTGTTGAGCGGTGTTCAAACATTACCTCCACGAGGCTCCTTCATCTACGAAGACTCTCCTTACTAAGTACCCTTCCATCGTGGCTTCAACTATGAGAGGTCATCAAGCGCATCTCCGTCGGGAGGCGGAGGAACGTTATAAGCACATTCATCCATCTTTCCTCATGCTCCGATGACTTCCTTTTCCTTCGTTCGGGCGAGTTCGGATCATGTTGATGACCTTGTCTTTAGCTCTGTGTCATTCCTTGGGGTTCTCTCCTTCCTTCTAGGAGATCCTTGACGGATGATTTAGCTTCCGGACTCAACGCTATCTCTGCTTGTCTTTTGGTGGTAGCAATCATTCGTATAGTGCCCTTTTCTCCATGATAATCGCGGTACTTATCTTGATTCTCCTTGCGTGGGGTCGCGCATCGGCTTTGGAGGGTAGGCGTGGGCGGTGCTCGGTGGCTAAGATCTCTTTTGGTGGTTTATAAGTGAATCTAGGGTTGGCGTGGGTTGCCTCGGTTACGGTGGTCACCGCGATGGGGCGCGTAAGGAGCCGGACTGTCACCATGGCGGTGTGAACTTCCACGGTCTCTTCCCGAGTACACATGCCGTCCTTCATTCCTCTTGTCTCCTCGTAATGACTCACACGGCCACTTTCGTCCTTTCGGAAGGGTCCGTCGAGGCTCTTCTAGTAGTATCATAGTGTTCTCCTCGAGGCAATTCGGTCTTGGCGAGCTTCCTCCGACCTTACGAAGTCATCGACCCTAATCATCATCTCCTCCACGGTCTTGGGGATCGTGTCGGTGAACCGCTTGGCGGCTCGGGGCACTTACACCCGTTCATGAATGAGGAGATCCTCATGATCTCGGAGCACCTGTATGAATCTGTCTCCGTGGTCCACCTTTCTTTGAACTCCGGCGTTTCATTAGCCTTCTCACTATCTTGGCAATCTCTGTGGGGTCCTTGACACAAGCTTTGTGCAAGGAGAAGCGAGCCTCAAGCGATCCTTAAAAGCGCCCATTCATCAATGCTTCCGTGAAGCCCATCAAACCATCCTCGGGCCTTTCCATCCAGCGTTTGTTGGAACATGCGGCACGGGCATTGGCCACTCTCCATGTCCCATGGCTCGGTGAATCGGTTGAGATGGTCTTGAGGATCCGTAGACCCATCGTCTGACTTGATATGGGTGGGCATCTTGTGTTCGGGGCGGAAAACTTCGATGATTCGCCTCTTGAGCGGGATTTCGAGACTTCTTTAAAGGTTTCGCGGTCTTCGTCTTTCACTTTGTTCCCGTAACTATCTCTTCTTCTTAATCGTTGGCTCGTCCTTGTCAAGAGTCGTTTCGTCTTGAAGTCCAACCGTAGTGGCTCAGCGGTATCCTCAAGCTATTGTGTTCTTTTATCATCGACTTGAGGCGATCGCGTACCGCTTCCAACCGCTCTCTTGTCAATGGTGTGGAACTTCCTCACGAAGTTTCGGTGGTGTTGAACCCGTCATCCTCTGACTACGGTAGATTGAATGCGGGTCCCGGATGGCGCCAATGTCGAAGTAATTTTTGTGGGTTGTTGCGGTTATCCTTGACCTCGAGTAAGCCTTCCGGATACACGCTAAGATGAGCAGCGTTAGTCTCGCCGGGTGTTATCCGGGACCCGACTCGGCGTAAGAGTAAGTATGTGTTTTCTGAAAGGTATAGTATAAATGTATGTGTGTGTGAAATGATACCTTATTCTCCAATCTTGTATGCGTATATATACTACACGATGTCATTTATCGGTCACAGGTGCATCGTACTTCATGGGGTCGTTGGCGATATCGAGGCGACATTGAACGACAACATGTCACAGGGTCATGCGACATCCACGGGGATGAGACAAAGTGTATCGAGCTAAATGCCAAAAATCTTGTCGGTCGGCGTGTCGCCGGACGGGTGACTGCAGCGTACCTTCGGCTTGGGCATTGCATTAGAGTATCGGTCCTTCGGTTAAAGTATCGACCGGTCCTTTCGGTTGAGTATTGGTCCCTCGGAGTGAGTTATTGCATTTTTCGTTCAAAAAAAAAAAAAAAGTTATTGCATTTTAATTTATTGTTGAATTCCTATATAGATATGGACGAATTTTGTAGCTGCTCGGGCTAACGCTTTCAATATACACAATTGAAGCACCACCATTTTGTAGCAAGTTGGTGAATGACGTGATACTTTTGACAAAATTAGATTATTAGACAAATGAGAACATTTTAATAGCTATACTTACTTTTTACCACCGTAAAGAGCATTACCAAATCCTCGTTTTTATACATATCATGTAACATAGTACGGAGTATATGTTATCCCAATTGCTTTTTCATACTTTATTGTGGGGTGTTCACGGATTGGGTAATATCCAGTAATAAAAGCCGAAAATAAGCGAATTAAATTTTGTGATCGAACCAAGATTGGTGGCAACCAAACCGAACTAAATATTTAGTTATCGGGTTGGATATGGTTAAGAATTGATAATAAAGCAAAATTCATATAGAATATATATTTTTATGTATATATATGAAAAAAATCACTAAAAATCTTTTTAGTATAAATATAAATAGTTTAAACTTGAAAAAAATATTTTGTCTTAAAATATATATAATTAAATAAAAAATAATTAAAATTATGTAATTCGGGTTATTCGGTCCGGTTTTCGGTTATAGGGGTTTGGTTTTCGGTTATTCGGTTCGGATGAATCAAATTTAATTTCGGTTTTCGGTTATACCCAAAAAAAAATAATAATAATAACCGAACTAACCGATCCGAATAAACCGATAACCGAACCGATAACTGTTTGCAATTGTTTTAGTCATAAAACAATTGTACTGTTTTAACAAATTAAATAAGAGTATTTCTTTGTGATAACCGAACCGATAACTGTTCGCAATTGTTTTAGTCATAAAACAATTGTACTGTTTTAACAAATTAAATAAGAGTATTTCTTTGTGGGTTCGCTACATATAATGATGCCAGTTAGGTTTAATCTTTTTTTTTATCAGTTTTACAAGAACGTGATAGGAGCACATGAACGAAACATTTTATACTGCAGTAACAAATTAGACATTTGGTCAACAGAATGAAAAACAATATAATAGATGCGTCACAACAAGATTTCCAAACAATTTCACATTGTATACACAATAGTACAGATACATATACAAATACAAGATCGCTATATCATGTTACAAATTAAATACAACATAACCAAGTAGATATTGAATATGATTTTGACTACACCAATCTTATTTCTATTCATTTCCATAGCATCTTTATTAGATCATCGATCTCACGCCAAAGAAAAAGAGCAGATAAAGACCTGGGAGTGTTTTGTCTGGACCTGGGAGTGTTTTGTCTTGTAATAACATCCTCAGCTTCTTACGGCACTCGATGCATCTCGATGATAACATCCTCAGCTTCTTCAAACCGAGGACATAAACTACTCCTATTTTACCTTCTTTGCAAAGTTATAAATATTTTATTAATCTAATTTATCTTCTTTGCAAAGAAACATTTTAAACAGGGGAACCATGGTCGAAAAACATAAAACCGGAATCACTAGAATCATCTTTATGATTCCATCAAACAGATCCAATAGAAAAAACAGCACCATATGTAAACAAAACCAACAAATAGCTTTTATTAATACCAGTAATTTAAAATAAAGTAGCAGAATATGTGAAAGGAAAAAAGAATAGATGATTCTGGAGCTAAGCTACATGACGGCACCTAAATCGGTGTATGCTGCACAAGCGGCTAATGGGTACTTTATATAGGGGCTAAGCTAGGGTTAACCATTTAGGGTTGCATCTTAATGAAATTACGATAGTAACCTTGATAGGATTTTTTTTGCTAGCTTAAAAAACGTGACAATAATTTCGCTATTATAAAATAAAAGTAAATGTCTATTTATTTATTTATACAACCATCATAGTATCATACATATGTTTTCAACTTTTCGATAATAGGTGCATATTTAGTATGGACCAATGTTTCATGCTTTCGAAATAATCATCTTTTGTAAGGATGAGCATTTTAACTCGAGTTTCGGTATCGTAACAGTACTTTACCGAATTGATACCGGTTCTTATTAGATGGTATGATTCGGGACTAAAACGTTAGGTGGGAAAATTTTCAATACATTCAAAAATGGTACAGGATATCCCTGTTTTGATATCAGATTATAAAATGAGTTATTTTTTTTGAATATAATTTTTAAATCCGGACAATCCTATCTATCTATGCCATGCATACTACACTCTCAAAAGACAACCACAAATTCAAACACGAAGGGCCCGTTTGGTTCATAAACGGATTTTGGATTAGGATTTGAATTTAGATTAAGATTTGAATTTTAATTTGATGTAAGAGATGAAAAAATATTTAAAGTTATTTTATATTATAAAATATATTTTAAAAATTATTTATATAGAAAATGAGATGAGAGAGATAGATAAAAAAATAAATAAGACTAAGGTCTATTTTGTAATAAAAGTTTCCATACTATTCATCTTTATCTTACTCTCTAATATTTGGGATAAAGTCCAAACCCAATGTCCGTCAAACAAATTATTAATGTCTTTTCAAACCTAAACCCACTCAAAAGCAGGATACCAAACGCATCCTATGTTAAGAGAAAAAAAAAAAAAAAGAAACTCATAATTATTCTAGGGCAACCATTAACCCTTTACAAACTCTGTTAAAAAATAAACCGTGACTTATTATTAATCTATAGTATCATTTATTTATATCCATAAACTATTCCATTCATCATCAATGATATTTTTGTCCCGTCGTAAATTTTTACATCATTATTCGTTGGAGTTACCGAGATGGTTTATATTCAAAGAACACTTCATAATCACCTTATTGTGTAATGAGCTTAAGCATATAGCTCTATGAAAATAATGTTTAACTAAAAATTAGCATTCTACAAAATTCTTGGAAAGCGATAATAATTGTAGTTTCTAAATCGTGTGTTCATTACTTAATTCTTACTTTCGATCGGGGTAATCTACAATGGTTATAAGTTAACATTCTTTGCATTATTTGAAAAATTGTAAGTCAAATACCATTACAATATTGCAAAAACAATGAAATATTTTACAATATCAAGATCAATGTAAACATTAAATGTGAGTAGAAAAAGTTAAGTATTGGCGGCAAGTTTCAGCGACACGACCCGTTAGTTGATAAATTCCATGGCGCGATTTCATCGAAGAGATTGTGGTTCATGCCAAGGCCTATCACAAATCCTCCACATTTGAATTTTGTCACCTACAAAATGGTTAAAGTTTAGCCAAAGTATAAGATTTGATATTCTGCTAATGAGTAGACATGCCGCATAACAAATAGCTAGAGTTTTGTTTGGTTCAAATATGTGTAACTATCACTTTCTATAAATTCGGTAGCATAAATTATATTGTGTTCATTTCTTGGATGTGCATAAACACTTTATTGCTTTTAAGGATTTCTTAACAATATATGCATTTAGGCCCAATATGATCGATCTAATCCTGATTCAAATAATATACTGAGTAACTTTTTACCGCTTTAACTAACCACAAACACCTCTCGAACATAACGCCTACCACACACGCGCTCTACCTCGGCGCTTCTCCCGTCAAGATCGGTCATCTTTAATGATAAAAATCACTATGATCACAACACTTGCATCTTTTTGTAAATATCGAGACCTGAACATCTCATCTCGGAACATCTTCATCATTGACAACCGCTTGCACTTTTCTAATCGATTATCACAAACATAAACACAACCGTTATACCCAGTGATCATTTGAAGGGTAGAAGACCATAATCAAGACCCGACTTCATGGTCCTTTGGAGGCTCGGGTAGGTTCTCTGCGTTTTGATTTTGGTTTTGGTCTTAAGCGAATTAAGAGAAAATAACATGATTGTTATATTTCTTATCTTTTATTTTCGGATATTTATGAAGCTTAGCTTAAAATGGATCGATGCCCTTGGAATCGAACCATACAAAAGAAGCCGTACCAACCTATGTCTTTTGATTCATTTTTCCGTTAACGAATGAAAGTAAGAATGAAACCGTGTGGTTTTGTTCTTTTCTTTTAGTATTCGTATATCAAAAGAAGCTATTTGCTTATCTGGATCGACGATGATTTCGTAATTTTGAATCTTTGAAGGTTTGATATGATTCAAACGAATCGAGATATTTGTTTTGAATCTGTTATGCAATGTTAAGATGTAGATGAGAGTTACCTTCTCTTTTGGTTTGATTTGAACTGTGATGTTAAAACCGGGGTCAAACCTCATTGTTGAATGTTGGCAACCATTTTGGTGGATGTGGCGCCCACGGCGGGTGACGAATCGCAAAGTGGCGTGGTGTGGGTGATGATTGTGTTTATATAGGGTAAACTTATTAAATGCCAAACTCTTTATATTCATAAGCGTGGCACCCTTCATATTCATCATCATATGAATTAGGTTAAATAATCAATTATTCTTGCAACCTTTTCAACTTCATCTCAATCCATAACTTGACATAGTTGAGATCAATATAAGCATAATATTATTTATAATCTAATGAATCAATCATAGTCATCTAGCAAATGGTAAATCTTTAATCAACGAAAAATACACAATCGCGATGAGAATTTTTTAATCTTTGAGCAGACGGACACTTTAATATACTTTCGACGAACATTTTTTTTTCTAGTTTTATTTTGGTATTAAAATTTACGTCTGACAAAATCATATGTGATGTATATGTTAGGAATAACGTGTGGTTTCATAAAATCACATGTGATTTTAAAATATCAAATCACATGTGATTTATTCGACATAAATTTTAATACTTACAAAATATGTCGAAAAAGTTTTCGAAAGTATATATAAGTGTCCCTCTATAGATAAACGATTTAATTTTCATCGTGATGGTATGATTATTTTCGCGTAATGATTAACGGTTGGCGAGATATTTAACGTTTTATTTATTTATTTATTTTATTTATTTTTTCTTTAATAAAAAGATAGATGACTATAATTTGATTTATTGGGTCTTTAAAAATTATTTGGTCTACATTGAACTTATCTATAATTTGTAATATTATAAGTTATTGTTAATAAGTTATGTTTATTGTTGATGATATGTATCTTTGTTAAACACAAATGTAAATATGTACTCGATATTTTCCACACACTATATTGATATAACAAGTTATATTTAATGTTAATTAATCTTTTTTAAGGGTAGAGGGTCTCGAGAAGGAAAAGCTCAAAAGATATGTGACATGTCAGCGGGACTTCATAGAAATTTATATCATGCATAGCGGGAGAACACGTGAAACATTCTGTCACGGGACTAGAGCCCCGATTGAAATAACAAAACAAGACAAAAACTTTTAGGAAAAAGAAATATTATTTTATCTTTTGTGTGTGTATTGTGAATAGTATTTGCATTTTAGAGGTATTTTTAAATGATAAAAATAAGAAAAAAAAAAGTAATGGAACAGAAAGAAAGTGCTTCAATAAATGAGAAAAAAGTTGAAGAAAAATTTTTCGAAAAGAGAAAAAGCTGATGTGGCGAGGAAAACCCATGATCACACCCAACGCACTAAGTGACAACACATTCCCGATTTTTGTTTGGTTAACAGTGGGCCAATTCTGTTTTTGTCAACCTATAATGTTTTGGGTTGGGCCATTTAGCCAAAATATAATTTTTGAACTATCAGTGATTTTGGGCTCAACACATTGACACGTGTTGTGAATAAAATTCATTTTGAAGTATGGTTTTGGACAGTGATATTTTGCCAATAACCGACAACTCTTTTATATTTCATTCACGACATGAACTCCTTGATTGCAAATCAAAAATATAAGAGTTCCACTTTTTGTTGCATTTTAATAGTGTACTTGTTCTATGTTTTGAAATAATTTTTTTTTTGGTTTGCTTATTCTGAAAGTTAAACTCACAAATTGTTGCCATTAGAGGTGTTTTAAGTTGCACTTTCTCAAAGGTATATGTGATACACTAAGAATGCCACACCATCTCGATATATTTTATGGCTTTGATATTGTTCCAACCTTAAACCAACCTATTAAAAAAACATAAAATTCGACAAATCAATCAAATTCTCAAATTTCATTTTAAAGGGTTAGTGCCTAATAATCTTCGGTAATCGGTTTCAACACGTATATTGCACACAGGTATTGCCTTTAAAGAAAGTATACTAAAATTGAAACTCAATAAACAGTGATTTGATCTTATATGACAAATGTATATTTTATCAGGGGACCAAAGCACCACGAAGATCATGTAAAGATTGATGTTGAGAGTCCTAAACATTGATTTTAACTACATATCATTCATATTACCTAATCGGATATACGTGAATATTTGACGCATTATAAGAAAATGTTGATTTCGCGTTAAATGCACATACTGGATTTTATGCTTGTCCTTTAGTTACTCAATTTCGTATGACAATTTTAATTTGTGTCTCAGTTTCTTTGAGTTAGCCAGTAGGTTGTCAATGCTTTGATTACATGCCTCCAAGTTAACCCTAACTTTTATTTGCATTTTCTCAAGAATTTGTTGAATCTTCATGATCGTAATAAGAATGAGTACTTGCAATCACATCCGGTAGACCATAATCACCATTTCAGTAAGTTGGATGCATTATGTGAAGATTTTAAGGCAACAATTTTTGTCCGTTGAATGTTAAAGATCAAGTTGCAAACTATGCTGACGAGAGTGAGAATCAGGATCCACAATATATTAAGGAAGATAATATCGTTCATAGGTTGACATCTAAATGTCTTGTGTTTTTTTGTTTTTTTTGTGTGTGAAGGGTGAAAATATATTATTTCATCAATCAAAAGTTACAAACAATTTAAGACAATACAACACTAATATTGGACAAACCCAAATCAGATAACAATAACATGTCTATACAAGACTGTCCCTAATACTAGACATAACTCAGATAAAAATATAAGAGAAAAACATGCAGCAGATTCATCTACACACACTGCATCATTTCACAACAACATTCCAATCCAGTTCACCCAGTTTTGCACCAAAGACCGTAACTCCATAGTTACATATGCTAACCAACGTTTACAATAGATCAATCATCATCTACAATAATATAGGAAAGAAGAAGGCATGCGTCATTATGAGAGTTATTGTAACACCCCAACCCGACAAGGATCAAAATGTCACATCATGGTGTCAATCAGAACATAATAAACGCAAGCGGAAGTCTTAAGTAAATAAAGTACAAGTTATAATACAAACTTCTAAGGAAAAGACAAAACATAAATCAATCTAATTCAAGATGACAAGGAAAACTAATGTTGAGTTGGTCCACTAAAAGCTCATACTCTCATCACTCAATCCCAGCATACCACTTAATACATGCCGCATGGAAAAAAAAACGCGGCTGAGCTAACACTCAGTGAACAGATATAAATAATGAAAAGCAATAAGTCAAAAATGTATAAATGAAACGAATCCAACGAAACCTGTTGCATGAGATGTTAAATAAGATAAGGACTAAATATGGGATAAAGAATAATCAAAAGGGTTATGAAGGAAATAATAAGAGAACTGTCAAGGAATGCCCAAGTGCCCAAACATGCTACATGGATAGACCAAAACAATCAAAACATATATTTCATATCATATCATATCACATTATATCAAATCATAACAAATGGGGTCGCGATTCTCCCAGATGTGTATGGCGCACACATATATCAGAACGGAGTACCTATGATGCATCTATACGCCCCCTATCAAAATAAAATATCACGTCCCTAATACACCTGCTTTCGGCAAATATATAGGCGCATGGAATTAGTCATATCATAATCATATGCGTACAAAAAGGGAACATTGTGGACAAAATCACACCTTCACATATAGCGTCATGCCACCGATGCCTCGGTGACATGGTCATGGTACCTCCATGACTAGTTAGTACCTTGAGCAGCGGATTAGGTCATACAATACAAATAAATATAGGATAACGATCAAAGGTTGTTAATCAAAGATAATGAATAAATGGAATGAAACGAATAATCATCAATGGCATAACCAAACGAAACAAAATCAAAGATCAAGAGTCATGAGAAACCCTGCGATAAAGGCGGAATATTTGTACCTTAGCAAATGAAAGGAAAGAAAACGAATGAATGAACACAAGGAAACAACGTCACGTCTTATTCAATGAATCTACACAGATTACGGTTTGCATATAATTTATATATTCATATCATATGTTATCCTTAGATTTATTGGCCATATATTTAATGTTATACTTGTATTATGTATTAGGTTTTAAACCTAAATTCTGGACCAGTATTGGACAAATTTTCATGACTATCAAGTTAACTCAAATAAAATTAGGAAAATTCCCAGGTGTTCCCTTATTAGTTAGGTTACTTCATGAATTTTTGGGGATTTTATTACTGAGCTTAAGTATGAATTGGAAAATCATCTTTCGGACTGCCCGAGAAAGTACCCAAAAGAGACTCCAAAAGTTTGAACATGACACACCCATTTAAACAACTTCAAAAATCCAACCAAAATTCCTAGGGGTCACACACATCCTAAATATCAAAACTGGAGAAGGAAAGGTCAAAAATCCTTATGGTTTGTTCTCTAGAAATTAATAACTAAAACACAAAATTCAGATAAGCTTTCACAGATTTGAGACTTAAACTTGGAAAATTCAAAAAGTACCCTTCCCGACCTCTATTTGCTATGAACCTTATATTTATAGAAAGTACATGTATTGAAATTATGTTTAGACCCAAACACAATTTAAAAATACGTAGGTATCATTTATTTAGACATCCGTTAATATGACCTAAATTCTGGACAACATAGGAAGACGAGACATAAAACGACCCAAACTTAACCAACCAATGCCATGACTTATTAAACATTCATATCAGTTTATAACATGTAAAAAAACCTCATTTAACCACCCCATAACTCACGTACAACCACACTTTTTACAGCCAACATAACGACACCAAAACATACAATAACGAGGCAAACAAACCCTACCATCAACCATATTCATATATGACATAAATACACATTCATATAGGTTTAAAATGACAGAAGAACACATGTTTTCCAGCCCATCATAATCATACACACAACACGCGCACACACACACATAATTTTTACGAGCCAAATACCTCATGAAATCACACCAAAACAAGCCCTAATTCACATATTAAATGTGTACGCCCTTCCTCATAATTATTAGGGTTTTATTCATGTTCTTAGGTGGTATATTTAGACATCATATAAGTGTCAAATAACCAGATCGAAGGTGTGCATAGGAATCAGATTCGAATAGCAAAACAAAAGTGAAAGTTGACACACAAGTTATAAAGCTTCATGATATTATGTGACGTTTACTTATGGTATTCATATTCAGAATTGACGTGTCCAAGTAGATGATATGAAAGCATGATTATATAGTTCGTTTAGTGTGTTTTATTATTGTATACATGCATCAACAGAGTGTCGAATGGCTGGAAAACAAAACGTGGTGATGAGTTACCTTATGCCGAAAATAACGAGACTAAGAGGGGATGAAAGAGACCCACGAATAAATACCACAAACACCCAAGAATACCACGATCACACAACCTTTAAACTCTTCTTCTTCTTGACCTTGAGGCTGAACAAAATGCTAATGGAGGTTGTTACGGTTTTGAATGGAGATGAGAGGAGATAATGAAGCTGTGACTTTATGAAAGAGGTGAATGGGGGAAAGCGTGTGTTATACTTAGAAGTACCGTAGGTTTTTGCTACAAGTTAGGAAGACCAAATATCTTTATTAAATTAGCATTATATGGTCTTGTGCTTATCTTCTCTTGGATGTATGATAAAAGGGAAAAGGGTCCAAAATTTCGGTTTTAATGTGACACAAATAAAGGGTACCGAATTTTTAAAAGGGACTTAGGTTTAGGATAGGTTTTATTTAGGTATTTAACTTATAATGTATAGTTTAAGTTTAATATTTTTCCAGTGTAATATCATATAGTTTAAATATCAATGACTTATTATTAAACCTAGATTAAAATTTAAATTAGATGCAAAAATGTGAACCAGAATTTAGGGTTTTACATTTATAACCATCATCACTCCATATAGGGGTTATACCATCAATCTAGCGTTTTTTTTTATTCTTGGTGATTTTTGGATTATTCAGTTGGATCCTGATTTATGTAACACATCTCAGTCCATATGTATGGGAAGGAGATTTTGTTTACAGGATTCATCTGAAGACTGACCAATATGTAACAAACTATTACGTGAAATCAAGGTTTGATAAGAGGTATCCGGTTGGAACTACTGCCACAAGCTGAACTTGAGAAGAGTTTCATCAAAAAATACCTAAACATAAAACAAAGTTATTGCCATAATGAACTTTGGTGGAAATGGCATACAAGATCCCAAGATGATTGATCAACTCCTGATTGTGACAAGCTTTAAAGCATATGAATAAAGATAGCTCCACTAAATCCATATGAAGGTTAGCTCAATTGTAGCACTGAGTTCTCGAGTTTTGAGCAAAGAAAAATGAAAAAGAATAAGAAAAGAAAAAAAGGAAAAGGAAAGAAAGTGTTAGTTGATATGTTCTTGAGATAGAGCAAAGGGAAAAGAAAGAATCATAATTTATGTTCTTGAGTTGGAGAAAAAGAAAAATAACTTTTTCGAATTACATGTATGCTCTTAAGTTATCAATGTCAAATATTTTAGAAAAAAGGTATATTAGTCTTTACACAACAATCATTTCCCATTCCATTCATTTTTCTCCCAAAAATGAGAGGAAGATTTTATTAACAAAACTTCCTCCCATCTTCTTCTCCACTTCCCTTTCCTCTTCCTTTACTTTCCTTCAAATTTTATTTTACTTTCATTTATTTTATGGGATTTATAACAGTGTTAGTTTTACATTTTAGAGTTTTAACCTCACTAGTTATGTACAATTGGTCCAAAAATATCGCCATTACTAGACATGTTTGTCATTGCCAAGCATGTTTGAGCACACATGTAATCTTGTATAGGATAATCTTATGTGTGTAGTAGGTGAATATATATCTAAGAGAAGATGAATGATTTCTCTAAAAGCTATGAGTTTTCAGTTACAATATTTTTGTTGTGTATGTTTGTCATTTTCAGTTCGACTAATGTTCCTAGTGATGTTATTTACATTGTTGCAATTCTTCTTGTTTAGATTGTGTATCTTATATAGATTTTCATTATGTATATTTTGTTAAACTCCGGAAACCAATGCATATTACATGTAGCATTGTTGTGGCGAAAATTACTTAGGAGGCCTCTGCACGGACCACTTGTCTGCAAGGTCCTATTTTTCCCGATATTCAAAAGGCCTTCCATTTCGACTCGAATTGATAGAAGTCATTATTGGAGCGTGTCAACACCCATTTAATACAATGAAAATTAAAAAAATAAGTGCCGCCTCAAATTTGAAAAGAAATCTTACTCACAGCCCCCACCATTAAGCGAAAAATAAAAAAAGGTCTTACAAAGAAATTTGAGGAGAAATCTTATACAACGGGCCCCCACCACCATCTTTTATCTGACAAAGTAACATATTGGTATGTTCTGATTGTGTTGTAGCATCATGCTTTTCATTTTCAATTATCCAAGTGATGTTTGTATTGTCTATATGTTTGAATTTTACAAGTGATGTTTGTATGGAAGTGACAATTCAAGTTTTTCTTTAATAAAGAACTTGAATAGTCACACTCAAGTCATATTTCTTTAATAAAGTACTTGACAATCAATTTAAAACATTGTATCTTATTCATATTATTTTGTGGAATATTTCACACACTTTGAGATACAATATTACATTCATGTTAACTCTATTTGTTGGCAATGAAATTAAAAAAATGACATATTATATTAATAATTATTAAAAGTTCAATAAGATTTGTAGTGTCTTACGTTAAAAAATAAGGCATAAATCTTTGCTAGACAATGAAGAAACATTGTATGAATTCAAAAGATAATCATTTTGAGGCTAATGGAATATGTTACTTTGTCAGATAAAAGATGGTGGTGGGGGCCGTTGTGTAAGATTTCTCCTCAAATTTGTTGTGAGGTACTTTTTTTATTTTTTTATTTTTTCAGTTAATGGTGGTGGGGCCCGTTGTGTAAGATTTCTCTTAATTTGGTAATACTTTTTTTTTTTTTTTTTTTTTTTTTTTTTTTTTTTTTAAGTTTTCGGTTCTATTAAATGGGTGTTGGCACGTGTCCTATAATGACTTCTCTGCCAATTTGAAGCGAAATGGGAGGCCTTTTTGGATATTGGGAAAAAATAGGACCTCTGCAGGACAAGTGGTCCATGCAGAGGCACTCCTAAGTAATTTTCACTTGTTGTGTCCTCGAAAGATTGGTAAAACAAAAAAAGACTCATATAAGTTGACATGGGATGAATTTGAACCCATTTGACGCATTCGATCAGTTTTTGATAGTTGTTTTGTTGGACTCTTTGAAGGTTTGGATAAACAATAACCAAAGTTGTGCCTCCAATATTTAGCTTGAGTTCAAATACTTGTAGGTTGAATGTCCAAACTTGTTTAAAGTTTATCCATTTTTGTAATCAGAATCCTAAACGTGCCTAGTCTTTTTTAGACCAGTTTCAGGCCAAACGTTTCACTTAAGGATGTTCAATGTTTGGTTTGACATCGAATAAACCAAAAAAATAGACCAAACAGCGTAGAAAAGCCAAACTGTTGTGACAACTCGCAATTTCAGGTCATTTTTCAAATCACAATTCATGCTTCATTATTCATCGTTTATCGTAAGCTAGGTTTCTGAGTTTCAAATTCGCGTAACCTTAATGGTTTATTGCGAATTCATGATCATATCATCAAGGGCATTTCATATAGGCGGGTTTAGTCTACATTTCATTAGCATCATTGTCATCATATTAGTTCATGCATGGATTTGCATTTTCATTAAACGAATATTTCCTATTAAATAAACGCTATCGCGTAATCATTTATTTTGAATATTTGATCCGAAATTCCAAAATATTCTAATATATTTTATACTCATTTAAGACTATAAAATTATATTATTAGTTTACCGATGTTTTAATTTATTTCAGTATATAAATTGTTATGTATAATTCTGACGGTTTAAATAAATTCACCCGATAAATATTTATTCACTCAATTCTTGTAAGAAATGTATTTTATAATTTTAATGACTTCAATATATTTTATTTTAACCCGTTAAAATTTATTTTTAACTAACGTTACCCTAAAAACCCAAATATGTACATAAGTTACTTATTATTCTAAAATAACTATACCTTTACTTCAACATATGTATACTTAACTATATCAAAATGCATCTAGTCCTTTTTGTTATATATATGTCGACCAAGACCATGAGTCACACACTCTTGCACTAAATATCTTCTTATTCAACATATATGTTCATATTATATTACACATATTCACATACAACTAAAACATACAAAGTGTAAAAGCAAAGTGTCTCTTCCTCTTCATCCCATAACCGCCACACCATAGGACCAAGAAGGTGATCACAATATTTTTTTCAAGCTAAGTTATTATCAACCTAGTTACACTCTTAGTTTAGGTTTTGAAATAAAAACCTAGGGTGTTAGGATTAACCTTTGTTCACATCACCTCATCAAGTAATTAGTAAGCATCTCATATTCATGTTCATCTTTCATATATATTTTATGTTCATTTTATCATGCTCAAGTAAAACATGCAAGTTATGTGATGTCTATACCACTTAAATTGTTTATAAGCACTATAAGTTATATATATGTTATCCTATAATTACTCCTTGAAATATATCACTTTTGGTGATGCCTAGGAACCCATGACACCCTAAGAAGGTGTATGGTAGGATTAGAATAACTGAGTTGTTTTGAATTGGTTAGAATAGGTTTGGTGCGAGAAAAACTCATTTCGACAAGTCTAATTAAGGTGCGATCAAAATTGTGAAATCTGGAATTTTCGACGGTGGATAAAATTTTTGGCCTAGATATTTAGAAAATATACTTTAAAAGCAGCGTGGCCACTTGAGCGGATTAAAGCGGAGTTATAACGAAGAAGATATGAATTTTTGAAGTTTGACGACGAAAACTAATAATTTCGAAATTTCGGCATGTAAATGTCACTTTTACGAGTCAAAAATGAGGCTTAAGCGCTATGAAATGTCGACTTATCAAAAATATATTAGTATACTTTAATCTGAATCTAAGGATGTAGAAAAGCGTGAAAGCGGACTTGTAACGATTAAATTCTGTGCGATAAACAAAGTTGCCGTAACTTTATTATATAAGCAACATTAATATAATTTCTATTATACAAACACTACGACAGCGAGGACCATGTTGAGGTCGTTTTTAACAATAATGAGGTACTTTTTATAAAATGATGTCTTCTAGTAAAAGTAAGTTTGCCTAGCATATTTTCCAAAATGTCAACCGTTAGTCAGCGGAGTTATAACGAATAAAATCGGTCACTTAAACTTTGCGAAAACCACCTTAAGCGATATTTTGGACAAAAGTACCATACTTAACTTATATTTTTCTCCATGATCGAGACCTCTAGGATGAAAACTTAAATGCTAAAAATTTGAGATAATGATGCAAGCTTCCCAAAACCGTTGAGTTCGTTTCCTAACACTCGATGTGCACCATTTTACGACTAGCTTTTCAAGGCCGTTTAGTCACTTTCATGAATTTTTCAAATGACATAATTTTACGACGAAAAGTTACAATTTCATAATAAATCACTAAGGGTGCGTTTGGTATGCTGCCATGAATGATAATAGGTATGAGTTTGATAGTAGTGGTGGGTCCCTCACCTATGAAAGATCCATACCTAGCTCACTTGATGTATATGGAGTATGAATTATATCTATCATTCATTACCATAGTGGTGGGCCCCCATATCTTAAACAAACACATTTAATCACTTTATAGTCATAGTCACATTCCCATAGTGGGATACCAAACGCACCCTAAATGACTATCGTAGGATATCATTTCAATATAAATATTTGTAAAGTAATTTATAAATGGTCAAGACGTTAAAAGATTACTTTTCGACGATAAGTATTATTTTCAAAAAGTCACAAGTGGTATAGATATCGTACGAATTGTATGCGTAACATTACATTGTAACTTATCATATATCATATCATTCATAATAGGTTCGAGTTAGAGATTCACGCTACATTTGATGTGCTCGCTTTTGTCATCGCATCACTTCATCAGTGAGTTTTCATAGCCCCACTCTTTTAATTGTTTTGAATTACTTTTGGGGAGATACATGCTCAACTATTTTATGACAATCATGATTATTTGCAAACTATATGTTTATCTGAACTGAATGTTTAGTCATATTCTATATCATAAATCATGGAACTAAATGTCTTGTTATTATCATGGAACTAAATGTCTTGGTATAATCATTGAGCTAAATGTCTTGGTATAATCATTGAGCTAAATGTCTTGGTATTATCATGAAACTAAATGTCTTGGTATAATCATTGAGCTAAATGTCTTGGTATAATCATTGAGCTAAATGTCTTGGTATTATCATTGAGCTAAATGTCTTGGTACAATTTGAAACAACACTCATATGTGTTATGTCAAGTAACTATTAATACAATAATATACGCACTATTATGTGAATTCATTTGACATCATGCGCTTGAACATAAACTATACACATTTTGGCAATGGGTTGTAAACACACAGGTTGCAAGTTTTGTATGGGCGGAACTTGGGCGAGTGGATTACAATGCCTTTCTTTGCATGAACATTCTTAAAGGCTTTACATTTCTACACAAACTCTATGAACTCACTCAACCTTTGTGTTGACACTTTTAGCATGTTTTATCTCAGGTATCTAAGGCATTCACTTCATGGCATGCATGTGGACATATCATAGAGTCGCGGTGACGACGCGTCTCTCATAGGATTTATGCACTTTAAAACATCATTTGAATTGTAACAAACTTATTTCCGCACAAGTTGATTTTCATTTGGGACCTACACTTTGTAAACTCGATTATTTTATTAAATCAAATGATGTATTTTCCAAAGCGACACTTTAGGTCGTTCAATATAACTTGTGATTGTGATGCTATGACGATCGATCCCGAAATTCCATTCCGCTGCAAAGCAGGTAATTTGGGGTGTGTGATTGGCATCGAGCTTGATTATAGAGAACTAGGTTGCATCATTGACCTAGACTATAACTACATCATCATAGCATCTCATCATATCATTATAAGTGCATACTCATTATACATGCGGGTTTATGACTTAACACCAAACATCGTATGAGTCGATTAGTCAAGCATTGCATAGTTACTCTAAATTATACATAGCACGATCACCTATGTCTAATTCGGGAAGAATCATGCAATGAAGAGTAGTAGAGCTTATATGTGTAAGCAATTCTATGAATGAGCCAAATTTTCAAAAGACCGTTACTCAAACCGATTTAGCTAATCTCATGGCGGTTCTTGTTTGATGAGTTGTGAGATTAAGTAAAATCGGTTACCTAAAAGCCTTTGAGGGTTTTGCTCGAGAATGGGAACGCTTGCCTCATCAAACCCTAAACCGGAGAGACCAACACGAACTGAATTCAGGGAATGAATTCCTTTTTGGATGGGCGAATGTGACAACTCGCAAGTTCAGGTCATTTTTCAAATCACAATTCATGCTTCATTATTCATCGTTTATCGTAAGCTAAGTTTACGAGTTTCAAATTTGCGTAACCTTAATGGTTTAGCTGCGAATTCATGATCATATCATCAAGGGCATTTCATATAGACTAGGTTTAGTCTACATTTCATTAACATCATTGTCATCATATTAGTTCATGCATGGATTTGCATTTTCATTAAGCGAATATTTTCTTATTAAATAACGCTATCGCGTAATCATTTATTTTGAATATTTGATCCGGCAATTCCAAAATATTCCTAATATATTTTTATACTCATTTAAGACTATAAAAATTATATTATTAGTTTACCCGATGTTTTTAATTTATTTAGTATATAAATTGTTATGTTTATATAATTACTGACGGTTTTAATAAATTCAACCCGATAAATATTTATTCACTCAATTCTTGTAAGAAATGTATTTTTATAATTTTAATGACTTCAATATATTTTATTTTGACCCGTCAAAATTTATTTTTAACTAACGTTACCCTAAAAGCCCAAATATGTACATAAGTTACTTATTATTCTTAAATGACTATACCTTTACTTCAACATATGTATACTTAACTATATCAAAATGCATCTAGTCCTTTTTGATATGTCGACCAAGACCATGAGTCACACACTCTTGCACTAAATATCTTCTTATTCAACATATATGTTCATATTATATTACACATATTCACATACAACTAAAACATACAAAGTGTAAAAGCAAAGTGTCTCTCTTCCTCTTCATCCCATAACCGGCCACACCATAGGACCAAGAAGGTGATCACAATATTTTTTTCAAGCTAAGTTATTATCAACCTAGTTACACTCTTAGTTTAGGTTTTGAAATAAAAACCTAGGGTGTTAGGATTAACCTTTGTTCGCATCACCTCATCAAGTAATTAGTAAGCATCTCATATTCATGTTCATCTTTCATATATATTTTTATGTTCATTTTTATCATGCTCAAGTAAAACATGCAAGTTATGTGATGTCTATACCACTTAAATTGTTTATAAGCACTATAAGTTATATATATGTTATCCTATAATTACTCCTTGAAATATATCACTTTTGGTGATGCCTAGGAACCCATGACACTCTAAGAAGGTGTATGGTAGGATTAGAATAGCTTCGGAGTTGTTTTGAATTGGTTAGAATAGGTTTGGCGCGAGAAAAACTCATTTCGACAAGTCTAATTAAGGGTCTGATCAAAATTGTGAAATCTGGAATTTTCCACAATGGATAAAAGTTTTTGGCCTAGATATTTAGAAAATATACTTTAAAACGAAAACGTGGCCACTTGAATGGATTAAAACGGAGTTATAACGAAGAAGATATGAATTTTTGAAGTTTGACAACGAAAACTAATAATTTCAGAAATTTCAGCATGTAAATGTCACTTTTTACGAGTCAAAAATGAGGCTTAAGCGCTATGAAATGTCGACTTATCAAAAATATATTAGTATACTTTGTCTGAATCTAAGGATGTGAAAGCGTGAAAACGGACTTATAACGATTAAATTACACGCGACAAACAAAGTTGCCGTAACTTTATTATATAAGCAACATTAATATAATTTCTATTATACAAACACTACGGCAACGAGGGACCATGTTGAGGGTCGTTTTTAACAATGACGGGGTACTTTTTATAAAATGATGTCTTCTAGTAAAAGTAAGTTTGCCTAGCATATTTTCCAAAATGTCCAACCGTTCGTCAAGCGGAGTTGTAACGAATAAAATACGGTCACTTAAACTTTGCCGAAAACCACCCTTAAACGATATTTTGGACAAAAGTACCATACTTAACTTATATTTTTCTCCATGATCGAGACCTCTAGGATGAAAACTTAAATGCTAAAACTTTGAGATAATGATGCAAGCTTCCCAAAACCGTTGAGTTCGTTTCCTAACACTCGATGTGCACCATTTTACGACTAGCTTTTCAAGGCCGTTTAGTCACTTTCATGAATTTTTCAAATGACATTATTTTACGACGAAAAGTTACAATTTCATAATAAATCACTAAATGACTATCGTAGGATATCATTTCAATATAAATATTTGTAAAGTAATTTATAAATGGTCAAGACGTTAAAAGATTACTTTTCGACGATAAGTATTATTTTCAAAAAGTCACAAGTGGTATAGATATCGTACGAATTGTATGCGTAACATTACATTGTAACTTATCATATATCATATCATTCATAATAGGTTCGAGTTAGAGATTCACGCTACATTTCAGTGTGCTCACTTTTGTCATCGCATCACTTCATCAAGTGAGTTTTCATAGCCCCCACTCTTTTAATTGTTTTGAATTACTTTTGGGGGAGATACATGCTCAACTATTTTATGACAATCATGATTATTTGCAAACTATATGTTTATCTGAACTGAATGTTTAGTCATATTCTATATCATAAATCATGGAACTAAATGTCTTGTTATTATCATGGAACTAAATGTCTTGGTATAATCATTGAGCTAAATGTCTTGGTATAATCATTGAGCTAAATGTCTTGGTATTATCATGGAACTAAATGTCTTGGTATAATCATTGAGCTAAATGTCTTGGTATAATCATTGAGCTAAATGTCTTAGTATTATCATTGAGCTAAATGTCTTGGTACAATTTGAAACAACACTCATATGTGTTATGTCAAGTAACTATTAATACATTAATATACGCACTATTATGTGAATTCATTTGACATCATGCGCTTGAACATAAACTATACACATTTGGCAATGGGTTGTAAACACACAGGTTGCAAGTTTTGTATGGGCGGAACTTGGGCGAGTGGATTACAATGCCTTTCTTTGCATGAACATTCTTAAGGCTTACATTTCTACACAAACTCTATGAACTCACTCAACCTTTGTGTTGACACTTTTAGCATGTTTTATCTCAGGTATCTAAGGCATACACTTCATGGCATGCATGTGGACATATCATAGAGTCGCGGTGACGACGCGTCTCTCATAGGATTTATGCACTTTAAAACATCGTTTGAATTGTAACAAACTTATTTCCGCACAAGTTGATTTTCATTTGGGACCTACACTTTGTAAACTCGATTATTTTATTAAATCAAGCGATGTATTTTCCAAAGCGACACTTTAGGTCGTTCAATATAGCTCGTGATTGTGATGCTATGACGGTCAATCCCGAGAATTCCATTCATTGTAAAGCAGTAATTTGGGGTGTGACAAGCTGTAATCTTTAATTGGTGTATGGTTTGGCTTAAAACAAACTGAATAATTAGTGTTTGATTTGATTTATGCTTAGACAAAAATTAGCAAAATTAAGCGAAAACCTATATATATATATATATATATATATATATATATATATATATATATATATATATATATATATATATATATATATATATATATATATATATATATATATAAATAAATAAAAAATATGCACAATGTTTCTATTTTATCTTTTAATTTTAACTAAGAATCTTAAAATCCTAAATTACCTTTTGTAACTCTTAAGATTTTTGTCAAAATTTTTTATTTTATTTTGTGTTAATTTACATCTGTTTTGTTGTGAAATCTTTTGATTAGTTAAAATCTACTTATAAGAACTATTGGTTTGTTGATCTTATTTTAAATTTAGTTCTTTAGCATGACTTTAGTTTTTGGCATAAATAAAATGTTTATCAACTATTTGGTAGGTTATGTTATGAAGTCTTCATGAATTTGGTTTTCTTAATTTTAACCAAAACCAAACCGAATGCTAGTTAATTTGGTGTTTGAAATGTTTTGGTTTCATCCGTTGTAAAATTTGTTTGGTTTGGTTTTACCTATACAAATTTATGAGCCTATAAGCCCCGACTATACAACTCAAAACTTGAGAACCGAACAGATGATCGAACACCCCTAGCACTTTCACTTTTACACTTGTTTACCCATCTCTAACTGCAAGGAGCAAACATATGACTAATTAACTTAAATCGTATATTACATTACGAGTAATGCTATTTAGACTTACTAATCAAGCCTAAATACATGCCTAATGCATTAATCACTTGTACAATTCTATTATGTACTTTCTCTCTCCAAATTCCCACCAATTATTTTTTTAAATCAACCAATCAAATCATTAGGTACATTTGTAGGTTTGATTAGTATGCACAACAATCATTTTTCATTACATTATATTCATCTAAACATGTTTATAGAATAAAAGACGTTATAATAATTTGAATGCTTCAAAGTCCTTATCCCAATGTTGTAGGAGTGGATATGCACACTGATTATCTTTCAATTTGAATTAAGGTTGGATAGTGTTACCTTGCCATAATATCGGCAAATAATCCTATATAAACACTTCATGAGTGCAAAGCAGTTTAAGAGATCAAGTTCAAGTTTTAGCGCTGCATATACACTTTAAGGTAATGCTGTTGGTTTGTGGGGGTTTTGAAACACGACAAAGCAACTAAATGTGTATGAGCCGATGGGGGCACACGCGATAAACACGAGTATACGTGTTGAACATAAACTATACTTGAATAAACGTTACCCGAATATGCATGTAACTTAACCCGTGTCTGTTTTGACCCGTGGGCTTTTAGGAGTTCTGTTTGGGTCGAAATGGGAAAGCAGGCCTAGTGAATCCCATACAATCAGGTTATAGAAGGGTTGGGTTTGTGTGTGGGTTTTTCAACTTGTTGACCAAGCTAGGTTTTCTAGTTTGGTATGACATAAAGCCTATATAAACATATCTCCTGCTTCTACCTTTGCATGCATAACTTCAGTTTCTAAACACTACAGCCGATCACATAATCTTTGCTTCTTCATTCTTGGTCAACTTGTAAATCAAGTTGACAAAGAGGATTTTGTTTTGGTCTTAAACTTGTATTCATAACAAGTATTAAGGTTATTCATTAGCTACTTATTTTGTCTCCTTGTCGACACAATAAACAGAAGCAACTTGGTTTCCTTGGGGATATTATGTACGTGGGGTTTTATTCAAGTGGTCAAGGTTGTTGACTTGGTTTTAGTTTACGTTCTCGACTAGCTACATCTAACGTATACGTGAATCGGGTTTGTGTGTGATACTCTTCGAGGTGTCTACTTTAGATACTTAAAGGTTTCGTAAGGTATATTGTTCCGTTACTAGAGTTCAATTGCCAAGCAAGGTTAGCCTTCTTTATTCCCTTTTAATTATTTAATATTGTATTAAATTATGTGTTTATTAATTACGTGTTAACATAATTGTATTAACTAGATCCATCATCCGCTGCGTACTCGTAGAGGTTACTGGTTAACTAGATCTAAAGTCCCAACAGTGGTATCAGAGCCAACTCGTTTTTGCGATTATGGGTTACACATTTATGTTATTAATAAACATGTTTTAAAAGGGCTGCATGAAACCTAGTTTAGTTATTGTGTTTTATTTTAATTTTGACAATTACATGCAATACTTGTCAATTTTTAATAAATAATAACTAGTCACACACAAATTAAAATTATATTGATAATTAGAATTAATTTGTTAATTGGAATTTAATTTACATGTCAATTATAATTACCTTGTTAATTAAAATTAATTGTTAATTAAAGATTACATGTTAAATTAATAATTACTTGCTAATTAGAATTAAATGTTAATTTGTATTTATTTAATTGTTAATTAGGATTTTTGTGATAATTAGAATTACATATTGATTTAAATACATATATTGCGTAATTACTTGTTAATTGGGATTGCCATGCTTTATGTGTTTTTCCGGTGACAAGACCCACTCAATTGCTTTTCTAAGTGATGTATGGGGCGATCTAGGTACTGCATCCTAGTGACGGTCTTGTGGTTCTCCGTTTGGGGAAGACTCGTAAGAGAACTCGGAACAATATGTGGTTGTTGATATTGATGTTTATGCTTATATGTTTGTGATTCCTATATGTGCATTATTACTTGTTTTGACACCTAATTGTATGCAATATGGAATAATACATATCGTAACCATAACATTAATATTGGTCTTTATTTACACGCCAAAATACCATGCTCATTGTGACCTGCTATTTGATTCATGGAAAATTGTTTTTGTAAAATAAAATGACCTAATATATGAAACACGTTTTCAAGAATTTAAAAACTAGACACTATGGACACTTGGGATGTACGGCTCACCCACTAGAACAAAATAGAAAAGGATTTAAAGAAGTGAGCACGGTCTCCACCGAAAGGATGTCTAAGGTTATGTACAAGCTTACGGTCCTCTGCCTCCCTATCGTTCGATTGGAGCTACCGTGAACCATGATGATCACTACGGTGTCATTACCAAGCGGTTTTAAAATTAGTGTTACAAAGTTGTTTTGCATGCTTCTTTGTACAATTTTACCACATTTATATGTGCATACCTATTTGTTAATATTAAGTCTATGCCACCCAACTATGGACACGTGCACTTGAATTGACTTCTGCGGTCAAACCTAAGGGCCTTTCAATCCATGGTAATTATTTCTCCTTGGTCGGACCTGCGGTTATTTTTACGTTCATACTTGGTCGACTTATATCGAGTTAACACGGTCGGACCTCGGACCGAGGCGTCACGATGAGAACTAAGCATGCTTTTGACATTATTACTTGATACTAATGCCTTAAGCAGGTCTCATAAATCTAAGAGTTGCATTATGCAATTAACGCTCGTCAAACACCTCTTGTCCCATTTTTATACACTGGTCGGACCTATGGTAATTAATGGGGTTGCAAGTTGGATCTTAGTCTTATTAGTAATTAATTGGGTAGTTAATTCTTTAAGAATATAATTATCGAAAATACTAATTATTTGAACTTTTCAATTGTAGATGACTACTTCAATCGGAAGATTCGGCTTTCAGGAGTTTCTTTGAGAAACAAAAACTCACTGGACCTAATTTCATTGATTGGTATCGCCGACCGCATCATACTATCTGCGAAGATAAGGAAGGTTATCTAGAGCATCCTATACTGCGAAGACTGTTGCTACTCCTAGCCACTTTGTCTACCTAAGGCTCTTGCACTCACTTACTTGGGTCAAAGGTTCAAAGGACATAGCGCCTTCATGCTCATGACCATGGAGTTAGAGATCCAATGAAATCTAACTCATCTTGGTGCTTATGACATGCTTCGTGAGTTGAAGTCTATGTTCTCCAACAAGCGAGAACAAGAGCTTTTACAAGCGCATTTGAATTCCACGCTTGCAAGCGGGAAGAGGTCAATCGATTAGCTCATATGTTCTCAAGATGAAGAGCTACATTGACAGTTTGGAGCGTCTTGGTCACCAGTTACTCTCCACTATGGAATTAGTTTGATCATAATCGGTCTTTCTAAAGAGTACATCTCGTTTGTGCGAGAACTTCAATATGCGCGGCATGGGAAGACTATTAATGAGCGCATGCTATGCTTAAGCAACATGAGCAAACGTTGCCAAAAGATCTCGCACTGCACTCCATTATGTGCGTGGTGGTAAGGTCCGAAAAACCAAAAGAAAAACAAATCGTTCATGGTGCTAAGGGGAATCATGGGATTGGAAAAGAGACCCAAGTTTGGTTATGATGCTAGTTCCTATAAAACAAAACCCAAGATTCCTCCACCACCCAAGAAGGATAATCCGACAAAGGGCGCTACTGTCACCGGTGTGGTGAGACAGGACATTGGAGAAGGAATTGTCCTAGTATCTCGCCGAGGTAATGAAAAAGAAGAAATAGTCTCTTGCGGCTAGTTCTTCGGTATTTTACTATATAACTCTACTCTTTCCTAAATCATCCTTAGTATATGACTTTGGCTATGGCACTCACATACGTAATAATACTCGGGGTCTAAGGGGCGAAGTTGAAGCCGGAGCTTTAAGTGCATGCGTATGCAATGGTCAGCGTCACGAAGTTGAAGCTATTGGAAACTATCATTTATCACTCCCTAGTGGATTAGTTATTGTTTTAAAAGATGGTCATTATGCTCCCTCTATTACTAGGGGGATTATTTCAGTTTCTCATTTGTATGACGATGGTTTTATTAACTATTTTGAATCGAATAATTATATTTCTGTTTCTAAGAATAACGTTGTTTATTTTACTGCTATTCCTCGTGATGGTGTTTTTGAAATTGAAATGTCTTGTTCGAATACGAATAAAAGTTCTATGTTTGCTGTAAGCAATAAAAGAGTCAAGACTAACTTGGACTCTGCTCTCTTGTGGCATGGTCGTCTTGGACACATTAGCAAGAAACACATGGAGAAGTTGCAACACTATGGACTTCTTAACTCATGACATTAAGTCTCTTGAAAAGTGCGTTGCTTGTATGTCTGGTAAGATGGCTAGAAAACCTTATTCACATCAAGTGGAAAGGGCTAAAGATCTGCTTGAACTTATACACTCAGATGTATGTGGCCCATTTAGAATCACTTTAAGACAAGGAGCAAATTACTTCGTGACTTATACTGATGACTATAGTCGGTATGGTTATATTTACTTGCTGAAACATAAACATGAAGTGTTTGAAACATTCAAAGTGTTTCAAAGGAAGTAGAAAATCAACTCGGGAAGACCATAAAATCACTACGTCTTGATCGTGAGGTGAATATATGAGTCAAGAGTTTTTGGATCATCTGAAGGAGCATGGGATTATTGCCCATCGAACTCCTCCTTACACTCCACAACACAATGGTGTATCCGAGGAGAAATCGAACCCTCGCTTGACATGGTGCGTTCTATGATGAAACAAACTACTCTTCCAAAGTCCTTTTGGGATTATGCCTTGAGTCTGCTGCGCATTCTCAATATGGTTCCAACTAAGAAGGTTGAAAAGACACCATCGAGTATGGCATGGGCAAGCCCCTAAGGCATCTTACTTAAATGCGGGGTTGTGAGGCACTTGCTAAGCGTGATACACTTACCAAACGACAAACTTGAACCTAGAGCTATTAAGTGTATCTTCGTAGGATACCCTAAGGAAACTATGGGATATTCTTTCTATCTTCCATCGAGAACAAAGTTTTGTTGCTCAAATCTTTGAGTTCTTTGAGAGTAATCTTATGGATCTTAAAGCAAGTGGGAGTATGGATGATCTTGAATTACTTTAAGAAGAAGATACAAATCCTTCTTTAGACACTAGCATTCATCATGATGAGGATGATCAAGAAATTAAAGAACCTCAAAGTGATATTGTTCCCATTCGAAGTCCAATAGGACATGTCGTGCTCTGACCGTATGTGTTTATACATTGATTGAGTAACATGAGTTAGGGGATCTGGTGAACCCAATAACTATAAAGTTGCATTCTTTGGATCACGAATCCAAGAAATGGCTTGATGCGATGAATGTGGAAATGCAATCCATGAAAGACAATGATGTTTGGGTCTTAGTTGAGCTTTCTCCTAGCGCAAGGCGGTTGGCGACAAGTGGCTCTTCAAGAAGAAGCCGACATGGATGGTAAGGTATACACCTTTAAAGCTCGTCTCGTAGCAAAGGGCTTCACTCAAACCTATGGGATTGATTATGAAGAAACCTTTTCTCCTGTAGAAGACATTAGAGCTATAAGGATTCTCATAGCCATAGCTGCATACTATGACTTTGAGATATGGAAAATGGATGTCAAAACCGCCTTCCTCAATGGGCATCTTTACGAAGAGGTCTATATGGAGCAACCTGAGGGTTTTGTTGATCCAAAATATCCTAACCGTGTATGCAAGCTCAAGCATTCCATTTATGGACTTAAGCAAGCATCGAGGCAATGGAATAAACGTTTTGATGATGAGATAAAGAAATTTGTATTTTCTCAACATCAAGATGAGCCATGTGTATATCAGAAAGCTAGTGGGAGTTATGTCACTTTCCTAATTCTGTATGTTGATGACATATTGATTATGGGAAACAATATTCCAATGCTACAAGATGTAAAATCCTATTTTGGAAGATGTTTCGCCATGAAAGATTTAGGAGAAGCTGCATATATTCTTGGAATTAAGATCTATCGAGACATATCTAAACGATTAATTGGTTTGAGTCAAAGTGCTTACATTGAGAAAATCTTGAAAAGATTTTGTATGGAGAACTCCAAACGTGGCGCAATACCAATGCATGATAAGCCTAAATTGAGTAAATCACAAGGTCTTTGAAACACACGCTTTCGGAAAAGCGCACGCAAAGAATTCCTTATGCTTGACTATAGGTTCTATTATGTATGTTGTGAGATGTACTCGTCACGATGTTGCGTTACGCACGAGAATATGACAAGCCGATTCCAACGAATCGGTGAACTTCTTTGGGCTAACTTTGTTAAAAATATTCTTAAGTATTTACGCATTACTAAGGATATGTTTCTTGTTTATGGAGGAAAGATGAACAAGAGCTCGGGGTTTCTTGCTACACCGATGATGGATATCGATAGATCTTTGGCGACTTAAAATCTCGGGCGGATATGTATTTGTTCTTAATGGAGGTCTTGTTGATTGGAAAAGCACTAAGCAAAGTATTTTGCTACTTCATCTGAAGCCGAGTATATTCTTTGTGATGCATCAAAAGAGGTTGTATGGATTCGTAAATTCATTTACGGGTTGAACATTGTTCCCATGATTGAAGAACCCATAAATATGTATTGTGATATCTGGAGCCATTACTATAGCAAATGAAAGCGGAATCACTAAAGGTGCTAGACATTATTGCGCTAAAGTTCATTATCTTCGAGACCATTGAAATGGGAGATGTGAAGATATTAAAGGTTCACGAGATGACAATCTAGATGATCCATTTACGAAAGCTTTGGATTTCCTAAGCATTCTAAATTGACTAGAGAAATAGGTTTGGTACCGCTACTAGTCTCATGTAAAGCGTGTGTTAATTAGTATTTGGATAATTTGGGTTGTAAGATAGTTATTATTTTACGATTAATAAAGATATGAGGTATTTGTTATTATATTCATATAATCTGTTATTCCATTTTGCATGTTTAATCCATGAAA